>JBBPFP011037726.1:0-13095 GCA_037974795.1 Kaempferia galanga | reverse complement strand
GATGTTTAGTGAGTTTAGATTGTTGAGGAAAAAAAAAAAAAAAAACTGGGTCGTTACAGTGGTTGAGTAGAATATCAACTCTATGAAGATGATCCAAGTGTGAAGACACCATGGATGTAGTCAATTATTACTATATTTAACGATCTGCTTCACTAAGGAACCATTCGCTAAATTAGGAAAATCAATGGTACTTAAGAAAATAAGCTACTTTAACATAAAAGGCAGAAAACTAAGGAGTTGGAAATTTACCACTATGTCTTAAGTGCCTACCTGAAGAACTATTGGTAGCTGTTCTGGTGGTTTCTTGCGTTCGGAGCCATGGGCCAGCCACACCTCAAAAGCTGTTAGTTGCTCTGTAAAGAATGGGCTTGGCTGATTTAAACAAAGCAAAAAAACATCAGTGAAGAGTCTCAAGAAATGACAGATAAAAGAAAAAGTAGGTCAACAGTCCACTAACAACCACAAAGCACCTAAGAATGTAAATCTATACTGCAAGAAGATAATGGCACCTGGAAATCGGCATTTGGATTAGCAATCAACTGTGGAAGTTTAGACAAGCAAATTTCAGCAGCCATATCCCATGCATCCCTGACATGGATAATACATATGCTCAGTATATCTGCACAAAAAGTCCAGAGTTGTGCAAAAATGACAGAGAGGAAAAATCACCAAATACCTACCACATATGATGCTGATGAGTTGGTGGCAACAATGGATATGAAACAGGGGAGCAGTTGGCAGCTCTCATAATTCGCTCAGCAAGTAAGAAATTGCGAAAGAGACTTGCAACTAACAGGTCTTGCCTAAACAGTCTCTGGAAAAGATCTGCGCAATTGCATTTAACACTATTGAACAATCCTTTCACCTTCTAGAAACTAAAAAAAAACAATGTTACTAATACCATGAGGAAGGACATTCCATGCAATTGTGTCGGTAACCGCAGTAAAAATCCAATTCAGCTCCCCTAGAAGCGTCTTTCGTTCATTCTGAAGCCCAGGAATTTGATCGATAAGAGAGTAGTTGAGAGAATCACGAAGTAAAGATCGAGAGGAAAACCTGAATAACAAAGATTGTGAAATCCTATATTTCAAAGTCCTAAATCCTTAACAGAAGTTGCAAAAAAAATCGATGCAAGATTTTGAAACCTTTCCATTAGACCAAGGTAACAAGATATAAAGAAGGCACTGAGACCTAAAAGATAAAGAAAGCCACAGAGGGAAAAAAACATAACAATTGAAAATTTCAGAAAATCCATAAATATATGACAAACAATCCAGGCACTGTCTGCAAAAGCACAAGTGGATTCAAGTGTATGCCAATGTAATTAATTTCAAATAATCCAATAAGATGACAAAGAATATTGATACTGAGGTCCAGAGATTGCTCGCTTGGACAGAAAACAATGGGGAATTAAAATGAGCAGAGACTGCAGAATAACTTATGAAGACTGAACCAGTTTTCTGTCTCTCTATTATTCAGTTATTAAGCTGCTGCTTAGCAGATTAAAGAATTTTTTCACTTAGTCTATTATCCAGTTATAAGCTTCTGCTTAGCAGATTAAAGAATATCCAAGCTGCTAGCCGCCAGAGTAACTTCTGTCTTTTCATGTAGTTTCCCACAAAAACCATTGATAATGTCTGTCAACATTCAGAGTGCAATCCTTGTGAGTCAGCGACAGTTATTACAGTTGTGATTCCTAATGGAGACATCAATAGTCTGACTTAACCAAAGCATCCACAGTTGAGAACAAATGTGGTCTCAATCTGTTCATCCTGTTTCAACCACAAGCCATCACATAGACCCAGCATGATACATGCAATTGCATGGAGATAGAAACATACAAGTGAGCACACTGGCTGAGACACATCCCAAGCCTGATACAGGCTCTGATACAGGAAAATAAAGATTGAGAACAAACCCAACAACTTTGGCCATTGATGGTTTTCATCTATTTAAGTCTCATCCAGCCTCGTATCTTCCCATCCCAGCATTATATATCAATCATTAACCCAGCTCTCTTTTCTTCTAAACTCAATCTTTCTTCTTGGATGCTCAATTTCTGAAACATATCAAGACTAAGCTTTCTAGAGGAGGAAATCTTGCGGCAAGGTATTAAATATTATCGAACTAATAGTCCTTTTTTTGGCTTTGCAGTGAACAAAATAACTGTGAGATAGAGATCAAGACTTCTAATCTTATTTTTACTGAACCACACACATTGAATGAATATTTTTGCCTTTGTTAAATTAGATTTATGTAACCCTAGCCATTCAAATTAGGCAAAGACAACATTATTAAAGAAATAAATAAGAATATCTTAGTAAGAGTCAAAATTCAACCACTTTTATCTCTTTTCGCGGCCTGTTGCACAACCTGGTAAATGCCTAAATCTACTTTCCAGACTACTGTTGGAAATTTGAAAGGAACAATCATCATATCCATCATCGAATACTAGGCTTCAGTTGGCCGATTAGTCAAATGACAACCAAACTAAACCTAGACACAATAATATTTGTACCTCAAATTCAGCATAAAGTTAATTACTCGAGGCAGCACAGCAAGTTTAAATTTCATTGGCAAATGCAACACAAAGTAAAACAAGTGAAATGCAAAGCCTTAAGATAACTGACCAACGCAATGCCATTTTTATAGGTGTAGTAAGGCAGGATGTGAACACATCAGCAGGAAATTCAACACTTTGTGGAAGAGTCTCATGTGCTTCACAAGCAGCAAGCATAATAAAATCCTTTGATGAGGCCCCAGATGCAGCAGCGTTATTCCAATCTTGGCGCTAAGAACGTAGAAGGTTTGAATGCATCAAAATATTGAATATCAGTAAACAGTTTGTCAATGTAACAAGCAATTTATACTCAGTTAAAAAAGATAGAAAACCTCTAGAAAGGCTTTGACAATCATCCCTGCTGCAGAGCAGTCAAACACATAGATTGAAGGTGTCTTAAGCCAGGAGTCGAGCTCATTGATAGGTAATGGAATATATTGTGTGTAACTCTGTTCAGAATGAAAAATTATATACAACAAATATACCAAACAGCACTCTCTGTCAGAAAGGACCACATATTAATCACAGAAAAACCTTGTTGAAGACCCAAATTTCTCCATTTGCTGTAGGCTTAGGCACTCCATGCCCATTATAATGAAAAAGAACCCTTTCTGACTTAGCATATTTCCGGCAAGTAGTACAAAGCTTCTTCACTTCCTCCACTGTGGGATCAAGTTGAAGCTTATAACGAACCTGTTGCTGTTGCCCAGTTAAAGGTTATAATAATATCTAATAGTGAAGTTCATAGATGAAAAGCATTGCAGAAGTTAAATTATGCTATACCCGACGCTGCCAACATTCGTATTGAGCATGCAATGCCTTTCCAATTGTTTCAAGAGCTTTTGGAGCAGCCATAGAATGAGGATCTGAATAACAAAAAAACTGTCAAATAGCAATCTGAAGTCAGATGAGAACCTGTTAAATTCTTATTACTAGAAGAGCCGATACAATGATTAGTAGCACTATAACTCCACAATTGTAAGCACAGTACATTGTGTAAAAGAAATTCTAACGTTAACCAAAATAATGCAGCTTGACTAGAACAGGCATCAGTACACTGGTAATTTAGTGTTTACAATAATTTGGTGCCCTCCATACAGAATGGCACTTCAATCCCACATGGTTGTGCCTAGGATTCTGTGTAACCAAGAGGACAAAATGGGCGGAGAAAAACAAAAGAATAGAGAACCTGATGAGTAAAAGATGGTATTGTTGAGCCTATGCTCTGAAGAACATTTGATATTGAAGGAGCAATCATTACGAGATCAACAATCTTCTACATACTAGTGACAAAGAGAAGGAAAAACAAATCCAAAAGAAGGAGAAACATATCATGGTCAACCAAAGCTGAATCTTGAATTTTAACAGAAATAAATAGTACAAGTAATAAAATTTTCAGCATATAAAGACCAATGGCCATTAGACGCTAGTTCCATTATGATAGAAATTTTCAAAACATGTAAATATAAAATAAAAATATATTTTAACTATGATAGTCCAACCAAAAAAGTCACTGTCTGCAATTGACATGATCCCCATCACAAACCATATCAAATACTATAACAATGAAAGTGCAGATGTGAAGACTGCTCATATCTCTAAAATGGTCTAAAAATCTGACCTGGCGACAAGACACAATGTATCAAAGAAAGTGAGATCAGGAAAAAAGGCTGAAGCCATGAAAAGCAGTAAAACACAAAATCCTATGAATTATGACAAACACAAATTAACAGGAAAAAAAAACAACAAATTAATTAATCCACACAGAATGGCAATCCCCTCATAGAGATACACCATAGGCAACTCCTTGCTTAAAGTACTATTATGGATATATATTAGTTACCATATTTGTGTATATTAGTTACCATATCTCTATATATTAATTACCATATTATCGGTACAAATTAGTTAATATATATATAGGTCAATTAGGCTAATTGAAAATCAGCTTAATTATATTTACTAAATTAGATCCCTAGTTTGTATATAAATATGTTCCACTCTTCAATAAAGTAAAGTGTATTCTTTTTATCACAAATAACAAGGTATCAGAATATTAGAAATTAAATTAGGGTTCCATCTCCTCTCCATGGAAATTAGGTTTCTCCCTCACGTCCGTGAGCTTGCACCACTTCTTGCTACAGAAGCGGACAGGTTCATGCTCTCTTACCGCAGTGATCTCTCTCTTCTTCCTCCTACGCACTCGCGCGTAGCCGCATCTGCAGTGATGGCTCCCGTGTGTCTTCCTCCGCAATAGCATCCTCCCACTGCTCCAACCGCATTCCTTTCTTCCTCGGTGTGTGCAATTGTCGTTGTCTTCACCACGGGACCTTTGTGGCTCAGCCCTAGCCGCCGCCGAGCTCCAAACCCCGTTGAATAACATCCCCGAGTTCCCAGCAACAGCGTCAACAATTTCCTGGTTTCTTGATCGCGCTTGTTTCTTGTCGCGACAACTGCGGCATTGCTTCTCGCCACAGCAGTCCGCGATCATTCCATTATCATCCTGAGTGTTGTCTCTAGCCGAAGCAGTCTTCTTCTTCCTCTTGTCCACGACGCTGACTATTGCTGAAGCAGACTTCTTCTTCCTCTTGTCCACAGCAAGTTTCTCCTGTTTTTGCCATCATCGGCATCTGCTCTGAGACTTGGATTTGTGACACTGCTTCTAGCTCACATCAGTCTTCTTCGGTGTTAGTAACAGGGCGACTTCCTCTCTGAGTCTGATTCATGTTCTGTTGTTGCGTGATACTTGTCTTGTTGCTGTGTTTTCGCCTTTCCAGCACAAGCTAACAAATCTGTGCACCAGACTTCATATTCCTGTGGCTGCGTTCCCGTAATACAATATTACGGCCGAGAATAAGCTTTATCTTGTGACGGATGTAGTACTACCCATGATGTCTAAGATCACATACCATAATGGTTCGAACTATTTGGATTGGAGTAAAACTGTTCATCTTTATCTACAAAGTATTGATAAAGATGGTCATTTGATTGATGATCCTCCTAAAGATCATTCGAAATAGAGATGACTAAAAGAGGATGCTCGTTTATTTGTTCATATTCGGAATTGGATTGATAGTGCGGTAATTGGTTTGATCAATCACTTTAAATTTGTTAAAGAATTAATGGATTATTTGGAATTTTTATACTCCAGAAAAGGGCATCTCTCCCATATATATAAGGTTTGCAAATCCTCTTACCGTGTGAAAAAATAAGATTAGCCTCTAATTAGTTATTTTATGGCATTCAAAAAGATATATGAGGAGCTTAATATGTTGTACCCTTTACCCCTGATGTGAAGGTTCAACAAATCTAACGAAAGCAGATGGCGGTCATGAGTTTCCTTGCTAGCGGTCACAAGTTCTCTGGTTCTAAGGTCTCCTCTCTACTAGATGTATTTAGTCACATTCTCTATACAGGAAGTACTACACCCACTTCAATTAATGGTTCTTTAGTAAGTCGCAATACTAACCATGTGCCAACTAGTCACAATGGAAACAAAGAGGTGGTTCCCAGGATTTTCAAAATTGAATGCCTAATTCTGGTAGTATTGTGTGCAATTACTATCATAAGCTAAATCATACAAAATTTTAGTGTAGAAAGCTTTAGTAAAAAAAATCAGCAAAAACATGCCCATATTGCATTTACTAAAACATGCCCATATTGCATTTACTAATGATGCCTCTGATAAATTGGTCCTTATTTTTGCAGATGACTTTGCCAAATTTTTAAAATATTAGGAATCCTTGAAGTCGTCATCTCCCTCTGTTACTATTATTGTTGATCCAGGTAAACAAAACACATGTCTTCGTCTCCATCCTATATTTGTGGGTTTGGCAATATCAATCCCACCCCTTTGCTTTCTTATCCTCTGTCTTACATTTACTTAATTTATCCTTTAATTTGCTCTTCAACTAACTCGTAATCTTAACTATTGTATCTCATTTGTTTTCCTAATCATTGCTTTAGGATCGTTTGACGAAAAAGAGTATTGGTAGAGGACATGTTTGAAGGCCTTCACATTCTTGACTCGCCGCTGCCAAATGCTTTTGCTTGTTCAAGTGTCACTTCTCTGTTTGAGGATCATTGTAGGTTGGGACATACATCTGTACCTTTGCTAAAAAAGCTTTATCCACAATATGATAAGGTGTCTTTCTTAAATTGTGAGTCGTGCCAGTTTGCAAAACATCATTGTCTTAGTTCGAGTCCTAAGTAAATAAGTGTGCTACTATTCCTTTTGAATTAGTTCATTCCGATATTTGGGATCCTTGTCCTATTTTATATAAATCTAGTTTTAAGTATTTTGTTACTTTTGTTGATGAATACTCTTAGGTAACTTGGTTATATTTAATGAAAAATCATTAAATATAGAGTTATTTTCTCTATTTGTGTCTTTTGTGTTGAGATTAAAGACTCAGTTCAATATATCCATCCGTACTTTGTTAAATGATAATACTATGGAGTATATGTCTGATTTATTCGAGTCATATACATATATAGATCAGAATGACATGCTTCATCAACTCTCTTGTATTGACACTTCATCCCTAAATGGTGTAACTGAATGTAAAAATAGACATCTTGAAACATACAAGCCCTTTTATTTCAAATGAATGTTTGAGCTGATGTAGTTTCTAAAGCATGTTTTCTCATTAACTGCATACCATCCTCTATTCTTCATGGTGAGATCCCTTACAAAATTTTTTGTTCCAATAAGTCATTATTTCCTATTAACCCTAGGATATTTGGTAGTACTTGTTTTGTTCGAGATGTCTATCCACATGTTACTAAATTAGTTCCTAAGTCTTTGAAGTATATCTTCATTGGTTGTTCTCGTCTTCAGAAATGTTATAGGTGTTATTATTCCAGTTTTAATAAATATCTTATCTCAACTGATGTTACCTTCATGGAAGACACCTTATTTCCCATCCTGACCTATTTCGGCATATCAAAGTGTGGATTATGACTGGTTGGTATATTCAATCACACCCTCCGCACTTGTTTCGGAATCGGCTCCTTTCAAGTCTCCTATTATTCAAGTCTACTCTAGGCGTCACCCTTTAGATTCATGCCCTTCACCTACTACTTCATCATCAGATCCAGTCCCGACCGATGATCTTCCCATTGTATTACGCAAAGGTAAATAACAGTGTACTTATCCTACTTCTTTTGTTTCTTATAACGGCTTGTTGCCTTCCTCTTGTTCTTTTATCGTTTCACTTGATTCTATCTCTATTCTTAAGACTGTGCGTAAGGCTATATCTCAACGTAGTTGGAAAGATGCAATGATAGAGGAGATGAATGCTTTAGATGACAATGACACTTGGGACTTGGTTGACCTACTTTCATGGAAACGAGCTATTGGATGCAAATGAGTATTAGCAATTAAAGTCAATCCAGATAGGTCAGTTGCCATATTAAAAGTTCATCTTGTCGTTAAAGGTTATTATTGGGGGTGGATTATTTTACACCTTTTATCCTATTATAAAGTTGACATCTGTTCATTGTTGATTTCAATGGTTGCTACTCATCATTGACCTTTATATCAACTTGATATTAAAAATGCTTCTCTTTATGGTGATCTTTAGGAGGAATTCTATATGGAGCAACCTCTTGGTTTTATTGCTCACAGGTAGTTAGGGCAAGTTTGTCATATTCAAAAATCTTTATATGATTGGAAATATAGACCTCGTGCTTAATTTAGAAAATTTAGTACGATGAAAAGCAAGTCTGATTATTCTATGTTCTACAAGTAGTCAAGAGCTGGTATCATTCTATTAGTTGTATATGTAGATGATATTGTTATGATTGGAAGTAATAATACGAGAATCTCATCTCTAAAATCTTTCATTTATACTTAGTTGCATATGAAAGAATTGGGGATGCTAAAGTATTTCTTGGTGTTGAAAGTGTGTTTCTATCTCAAAGAAAATTTATGCTCGACTTATTAACTGAGACAGAAATTTTGGGGGCAAAGCCTTGTAGTGCTCCAATGACTCAGAACATGCATCTTAAAGATAGGGAACTATTTAAACATCCTGAGAGATATCAAAGGTTGGTTGGGAAGTTGAATTACTCTTGTCTAGATATTGTATATTTGGTCAGTGTTGTCATCTAGTTTATGTCATCTCTAACCGTTCATCATTAGGCAGCGTTACAGCAAATTTTGTGTTACTTAAAGTGCGCCCGGAAGGGATTTCGTATATAAAAATCATGGGTACACTCATATTGAATATTTTTCAAATGCAGATTAGGTAGGTTCTAAAATGGATAGAGGATCTACTTCAGGTTATTGTATTTTTGTTGTAGGAAATTTAGTATCATGGAAGAGTAAGAAGTAAAATATTATGTCACGATCAACTCTTGACTGAAGTAGGACTTAAAATTTTGGTGCCAGCTAAACTATGGTGTGATAACCAAGCTGCTTTCATATTGCATCAAATCTTGTGTTTCATGAGCGAACTAAGCACATTGAAATTGATTGTCATTTTGTTCGTGAGAAAATTCAACAAAACTTGATTTCTACCGGATATGTGAAGACTGCAGAATAACTCAGGGACATCTTCACAAAAGCTTTAAATGTGGTTCGGGTTGATTATCTTTGTAACAAGTTGGGTATAATTAATATCTATGCTCCAATTTAAGGGGGAATATTATCTAGATATATTAGTTACCATATTTGTATATATTAGTATATATATCTACATATATATGAGTCAATTAGGCTAATTTGTAAATTAGCCTAATTATAGTTTTCCTAAATTAGGTTTGTATATAAATATGTCTCACTCTTACAAAAAATATGAATTTTTTTTGTCCCAAATTACACTCATTAATTTTCAAATAGGAAGGGGCAAATAGAGGGTTTTTTCAGAAGCTTAGGTTTTTTTAGTTTGGCATATGCACAAAATAGATGGGAGTACAAATTAATTCATATGTAAATACATGTATCTTCTAATTGTGAAATTAGTAAGCACAAATACAGAAATCAACAGTGCAGAAGGAATATTAAAGGAACATAAGATACGAGGCATAACTAAATCAAATATTAAAATTGAAATATAGATATGGGTATCAAATTATTTGATAATAAAACAAAAGTAAATAACATAACTCATAATACAGATTTCATGCAAGACATATAACTAAAACACGAAAAGATTTATAGCAGGAAATATTTTACATACAATGTCAAACATACTGCATAAGAACCAATTTCATGCTTTGAAAGAGATTGGAGTTCAACATAATCTAATTCATTAATGGTCAAGGAACTAGTGGGAAAAAGGAAATAACACTGTGACATAACATACAGAAGGACAAATCACTTTTACTGAAAAATTATTGGAACATAAAAATGAGAACAAAAACTGAAGATAAACACTATTTGGGTTTACCTTTAGTTAGCAAAGTAGCATACTATAGGGAACTGTGCGTTGAATACGGACATGCCAAAATAAGAAACTTACTGTGTATCTTGTCCCGAAGAAAAAGGATGAGACCCAAATTTCTTTGTCGGAAAGCTAGCAACTGTAATTGGTTCCAAGCCATGGATCCCACGTTCCAGCTGTTTTGTGAGGGGAAAGAGAAGGAATCAGTAGGCAATTAACCATGCTTGAATATCATACTTTGATGTGTCACTGGGTGTCATCCAGAAGAAACCTAATCAGGCTTTTCCAGGCAATGAACTCAAGTGTCAGGAAAGTAAAACAGTGAAATAAAATATTATATTAACTGGCTTTTTATTTTGTTATTCTAGATTATCTCAATATGAATAGCAAAAAACTAAAAGAATACTAAACTGACAGACATAAAATGAAAAGAAAATCAAACTAAAAATGTATTGATTAAAAGAGCATGCTCAATATTACAAGGTCGGGGCAAACTAAACTTCCATTCTTCCAAACCTTTATCAGCGATTATTGTTAGTAATTGGAGGGCATTTGTCTCAAACAGAAAGAAGTACAATAATATGATGTAAAAGGACAGAAAGAATCACAAACTGGCAGCCAACATCCCCATTTATACAGGATATGTGGAAAGAGACTCTTTTTATTCCACCTCAAAAGCAACACCAGATATCACCAACTTTACAAATTTCGTTATAGCTTGTTTGGACAAATTTCGTTGGGGAACAAATTCATAATAAATTTATTTTCGATTCTCATTCTTGGATATAAGCGAGAAAATGAGAATTGAAAATTCATTTATGTTTGAAATCAAGCATATCGGCATATTTGTAGTATATTGGAGCGTCCTTTACTAGTCTCGTGAATTCATGAAACAGGAATTAAAGTAATCTTCATCGATTCAAAGTCCTTTTTTGGAAAGTGGATTATAATTCCCTCTTTCTATCAAACATATAAATCTGTATAGTAGTTATTCCATAACAGTATATAGTTCGAAATAATCTGTTAGTTCCTCAAGCACACTGTTCTCGCCGAAAAGAAAATGCGAAGTGGTCATTAAGGAAACTTACAGCGAACGAACCAACAATGCCAAGGTCGGATCTGGAGGCGTCGGTAGGAAGCGACATTCTAGAGTTCCTGAGGTGGATTCTCGCACAGATGAGCCGCGTGCACACGAAAACTATGAACATGGTGCTCACCGCGAATCCGATCACCGTCATGACCAGGTTAAGCCCCGGCCAGAGCATGATTCCTCCTGTTCTTCCCCTACTCCTTCCCTTCCCCTACCTCATCAAAGGCGGGATGCCGATAAAGGCAGCACCTTTTTCCTCAAAATCTACCGCGATTCCCGGATATTACTCCGGGACAAGTATCCGCAAATCACTGAAGCCAAAAGATGGCATCAGTGATCGGAACCCTACGCGGAGGTATAGGGAAGAAGCATTCGCGGCTCGGAGAGAAGAACGGGAAGGAGATCCGCCGACCGAGGCCACGAGCGACTCCAACTGCCAGTGGCTCCGCTCTATTTGTAACCCTACTCCTCCGTAATAGTTATTTTTATTTTGTTTTATTTTATTTTATTTTATTAAGAAAGCTCGGAAAAGCCCCTCATTTAAGGAAAATTATGTTACAGTTAAAAGTACATATGTTCAAAAAGCCTCAAATAATTTCCCCAATTAAAATTGTGCATGAATATGTGAGGACAGTGTAAGGGTTTATAGAATATTAAATCTATATATAACACTAAAAGTAATGATGTCTACTTTTTTTTAGTGGGCGTTGAATATCTAATTTATGTCGATTAATTTTTAGGATGGTTGGTCCGATGTTATGGGTGTTTTTAAAAAGCCTCTGAAAATGTGGAGAAACCTTAAAAAAATGAATCCAAAAAAAATTAAACACAAATAAAACAAGTATGATAACACAATAAAAATGAAAGATTATGCTAGGTATTGCCGATTAAAATTGATGTCGAGGTTGAAACAAGTCAATGTCGCAGCACAGAAAGCATGAGAGCACAAGAGCACGAGCAAAGATGAATTGAATTCGGAAAGGAATGATTTGAATGCACTATCTCGAGACCTTTTATATAGCTACTGACATGGCTGCAACATCTATCTAGTAGATAACGTCGTCTGCATTCTCCGGTTGCATAGAGTATAGTCATACTTGATGATCCTACCTGGAACCGAGTGGATGGGCAGTTGAGAATACGGCTGACCGGACTGCTGATGAAGACTGAGCTGGTAGAGCGACATCCCTTTTGACGGAGAGAGAGAACCGAGCTGGCACGGTACTGGCCGAGCGAACGGAAGGGAAAAGAGGAAAATAGAACCGAGCTTGGCACGGTATTGGCCGAGCAAATGGAAGGGAAGAGAGAGTGGTGCCTTGGTTTCCGAAAAAGTACTTGTGATCGTCTGTCCGGTGCTTGAAAGCAATCGCGCAATGTAGACGAGCATTAGCCACCAAATAGGGGACGGGGGTCCTCTTGTTTGGTACTCCGACGCTCAAGTCAGTAGCAATTCCACCAAACGAACAATGGTAAAGAACTTGTACGAGATATGCATAAATATGCTACTTTGGGAAAGATGCGTACATATACCTTGCTTAACCTACTGTCACGAGTACCGAGGACCCCTATTTATAGCTAGTCTTTCGCCATCTGGACACGTGCGGTGACGTGCTCCGACCAATGATGGGCTGCCATATGTGGCACTAGTCAATGAAGGGCTGCCACATGGGGGCTCTGACGCCTGACTGCATTAGGTACGTTGCTTCCAGACACGTGTCAGGGATCTGTGTTGCGTTTTGTACGTGGCGATCCCAGCCTGATCACGGTCAAGCAGATCGTACCTCGTGGGCGAGTGGAGCCTGGATGTTTGGCTGGCCGAGCGGAACTCTCAAGCCGTTCTGCAATCTGAGTTGGTCGAATCGCTTGCGCGTTCGGGAATATTTCTGGAAGTCTAATCTTTGACTCTGGGGGTCTGTATTCTGAAGGTCCGAGTCTCTGAAGGTCTGTGTTGTGGCTCTAAAGGTCTGTGCTCTAGCTCCGAGAGTCTGTGTTCTGGCTCTAAAGGTCTGTGCTCTGGCTTTGAAGGTCCGTACTTATCAATTAAATGGCCGACTCGG
>JBBPFP011037510.1:0-13099 GCA_037974795.1 Kaempferia galanga | reverse complement strand
ACCCACCCAGATCCCTGACGCCGAGATCAATGACACCATCCCAACTCGCGGATCCGAGTCGGGTTTCCGAAAGGGCAAGTATCTCTACTACACGCGCGGGGGCGACTACTGCAGAGGGATGAATCAGTACTTGTGGAGCTTCCTCTGCGGCCTCGGCGAGGCCCAGTTCTTGAATCGAACGTTCGTGCTGGATCTCAACATTTGCCTGGCCGCCACGTACAATCCCAGTGGGCGGAACGATGAAAGCAAGGATTTTAGATACTACTTCGATTTCGAGCACCTCAAGGAATCAGCTTCGGTGGTGGAGGAGAGTGAATTCTTGAGAGACTGGCGACGTTGGGAGAAGGCCTCCGGCCAAAAGCGCGGCGGAAAGATCACGGTCCGAAAGGTGCCCACCTACAAGGTCACTCCAATGCAGCTCCAGAAGGACAAGAGCGCTATCATCTGGAGGCAATTCGAAGGGCCCGAGCCCGAGAATTACTGGTACCGTGTATGCGAGGGGAACGCCGCTAAGTTCATCCAGCGGCCATGGCATTCCATTTGGAAATCCAAGCGACTGATGAACATTGTGTCGCAGATCGCAGGAAGAATGGATTGGGACTACGATGCTGTCCATGTGATCAGGGGAGAAAAGACCAGGAACAAGCAGCTTTGGCCCAATCTGGACGCAGACACCTCCCCTGAGGCTCTTGCGCAGAAGCTAACAAAGATGATTCGTGAATGGAGAAACCTCTACATTGCCACAAACGAGCCATTCTATAACTATTTTGATAAGCTGCGATCGCACTACAAGGTGCATTTGCTCGACGATTACAAGGATTTATGGGGGAGCACAAGCGAATGGTATAACGAGACAATGTCTCTCAACAATGGGCGACCTGTTGAGTTTGACGGGTACATGAGGGTGGCAGTGGACACAGAGGTGCTGTATAGAGCAAAAAATCGAGTGGAGACGTTCAACAACTTGACAAGGGATTGTAAGGATGGTATCAACACATGCTAGCTTTGTGTATGCTGGCTTTTCAGGTACTTGTTAAAATTCTTGTCGTGTGAGCATAATTGATCTGTATCCTTTTTCCACCTCCCCCATCACCATATTATTATTTTGCTATGTCTCTTTGTTGGTTAATAGATTTATCATTTATTGATCAGTGGTTACTGTCCTAGTCGAATTCATCATGTTTCCCCTTCTGTTTTTATTTGATACAGTAGGATGCTTAATGTGATACTCATACTCTGGTACAAAGGCTACTTCGAACTTTAAATGCTAAGAGTGTTGTTCTGAAGCAACGTTAGAGTATTGTTTCCTCTCTGGCCTTTTACCGGAACTTGCCATTTCTCCAAGCAGCGTTAGAGCTTCCTCAGATTATTGTCCTGCTCGCGACAAAGCAGATATACCGTGAAATCGGAGCCAAACCAAATGGCTGAAGAGGGCGTAGGCAACTGGGAATTGGCGGAGGCGTGGTGTGCTCGTATGATGGAATTACAGAGGAGTGTCGTCCTTCCTGTTGGGGCTCATCCCAGCTAGAAGTGGGATGAATTTTTTCCCAAGCATGCGCCAACCTAAAATTGATCTCTAGCCATGAAAAATACATGAAACGTCAAAAACAAGATTGCAACAATTCATTTGCAAGTCCATTGTCAAGGAGCGGAAACCTTAGAATCCAAAATACATGAAGCATCAAAAAGACGTGAATGGCAGGAAAGAAAAGGAAAAAAAAAAGGGGTTAAAAACAAATGTCGCAGGCGTATGTGAGAGGAGACACGTTGCTAACGATCACAGGATCCCAATACTTGAAATCTTTCTGACGCGTAAAAATCTACGCTAAATCTCAGCAGCATCCAAACTTGAGAGTCAATGCCATCTACCAGCTTCCATTGTATCGAGAGTTAAACTGGCATCACTCATCTGGACGACATGCTGAACTCCAGATGAAACATAGACCGTCTCCATCTCAACAGACCGCGACCGCAGAGGGTTTGTAGTTGTCTGTGTACCGCTTCTAATATCAGCCATGGCATGCAAATATGCATGAGGAAACCAACCTGGAAGAACAAGGTGAGCCGTTAATATGGTTTAAGAAGAAAAATACAACAGAATGAGATCTTCCCAACTTCATCTTTGACACGATCATTATTAGATTTTTAAGCGGGAAAAACACTCAAGGCATATACCTGAACAGGTAAAGGAACGTACCATCGATATCATAAGGAGGGGGGAAGAATTGCAGATAACAAAATGAAGCAATTACTAAACCTATAAATGACAAACAATTGATCATAGGCACACATAAGACATCCATTGACAAACATATAGACAGTGTAATATGAAACTTAACTTGATTTTAAAACATACCAAGAAACCCTCCTGCAAAGACATCTTGCCAATGGTGCCAATAGTCATCAACTCGAGAAATTGCAATAAGAGACGCACACAACAGTGGGAGAAGTACAATGCACAGTTTTGCAACATGACCCCTATGATCAAAAGCCTTGATTTTCCCTGCGAGGTACCAAGATAAAAAGCCTAGACCTGCAAAAGACCCTGCAAAAACATAAAGAATGTTGCAAGACAGAACCACCAAATTCCTATAAAATATCATAAATTATCTAATGTTGGCTAAGTTTCAGCACTTGTGTCAAATCATGTCCACAAAAATTTCGCATGCATTTGCTTTAGTCTATACTGAGGAAAGGACTAACAGTTAGGATTTAGGACATTCTGGTTGAGAAACTGTGAAACAGAATGATCTGGTCAGTTGACAATTCAGTCATTTGACTCAATGGAAAAAACTACAACAACAACCAAAACTTATCCCACTAGGAGGGGTCGCTAACTCAATGGAAAAAAACTACAACAACAACCAAAACTTATCCCACTAGGAGGGGTCCGCTAACTCAATGGGGAAAAAAACTACAGTGCAAGTATATAGCCAATTAGTCTTGCATTAAGTAATGTATCAAAATACACTAAAAATAATGCTAGAATGAGTTGTGTTAAATACAACATGGCATCAGAAGATGTACTTGAGTCCCTAGTTTTCAATGTACTTAGAACAATGTATGATAGTTGTCAATACAGCAAAAAGTGATAACATTTGTAGTTAAACCATCAAAGATTCAAGAGGAGGTTATTGATGCTTACACGATGAGTGCCCACTTGGAAAACTCTTGTGCCCTTCTTTGATAACACTCTTGTCCCCATGGCATATGACACCAGTTGTTATATTATCATAGAGCTGTATATGAATAGACAAGTACACAACCCTGTTTGACAAAATGATGATTTATGTGAAATTTTAAATTCCACACTCACAGGATTTCCATCAGGAAAACAACGCCAAAAAAAATCAGGCCTTGGCCGACCAACAGCATCCTTAATTGCATCAGTTAAAACTCCAGTTATAAGCACAGAAAAGAACAAACCTGAAAATAAATGTACCAATCAACTGAAAGAATGCCAGTAACTTATTATCAAACAAAACTGATTGTCACTATCAAAAAAGAGAAATTAAGCATACCCAAGATTGCATTGTGTAAATCATACACATTCTGTTTTTTTATATAAATTGCGATAACAATTGCCAAAGGCAATAGAATTGCAATCACCTGCCAAAAAGATATTATTACAACATATATCAATGTGAAACTAAATAGTAGTAAATAATGGAGAAAACTTAAGAAAATACAACTAAATGTACCGGAACAGCCCAAAATGGAACCGTATTTCCTTTCAATGGATACATCAGATCTGTCATCATGCCTTGTCCAACAAACCTGTGAAAAGGTTCTATAATATTCAAACAACCATCTATTACAGCAAGGAGGATGAGTATGATCCAATCATGCATGTGAAATCTTGCAACTACGGTTCCATGGGATCTCAATGTGTGAGATTCTAGCTGTATATCTGGCATTTTCACCTGAAAGATACATAGATAAAGAATTACATTGTAATGATTCTTGAATTTGCATTTATCTATTTTAAACTGCTGTTAAATGTAAGTACAGATGTAGGTAAGTTCAGCTATTTTTGGATTAAAAAAATTGCAATTAGAGACACAGATATGAAAACATCATGAAAAATCTGATAAGAACTTGAACAAGAAACATCATAGAGAATTTAATGACTAGTACAACAACATAAGCTTAATAGAACTGATGGCGCAGATATCAATCAATATAGTGCCCATATAGTTAATAATGAAGATTTATGTCACTCTTATTACTGTTAATGATACAAAGTATGAAATTTAACTCTCGAGCAACTTTATTGAGTCAATACGACGCCCAGAGAGTGTCTAAGATTGTTGTATCTGCAAGAAATATGCGCATTGAAGTTTCTGCACCTATTTACAATGACAACAACATTTCCTATCGATGGCTATTCTTTATCTCTTGACCAGGACTACTGATATTATGTGTCAAAACTAAAGGTCAATCAATACTATGATCCATTTATGAGGAAGAAAAAGAGTGCAACACAATGGAAGGTTTTATTATTTAAAAGTGGAGTATTAATAATTCCCACTGCATAATTGTTTCTATGAACCGATGTGTAATATTAGTTCCTCCAGTATATATGGTTTTGACCATGAATATCAGGTGTGGAGGATCAGTAGAGATGCATGATTACAGTGAACAATGTATCACATAATTCCCTAGCTATCTATTTTACGTACCCAATAGAGGATAATGTATGAAGAATGACATGAATTCAAATGATATATATGTGGCACGTGATGTGTAGTTTTTCCCAGGAAGAACGTATGATGCTTCTTGAACCAATAGCTTTTATTGCTTCCCTGAGTTATAATCTATTTACAGAAACTACACAGGATTTTTATATTTGATACATAACCGTATTCAGAAAAGCTATGACTCTTTACATGTGACAAACCTTGACTTTAATTTCATGGAAATTCCGTATGCATTTCCCTCCTAAGAGATATGGCTGTGGAAGATTTCATTGTCAATCAAGGTATGCGTTTATGATGCCAAATTATTCCAGATTAGGGTGAGCGGCATGGATGGACGAAGATAATTAGTTTGAAATTGAATGCCTGCTTAAGATTAGAAAATCCACTCGGTGCATCTTTTTGACCACAACCAGCACACGAGAAACCTAAAATAGTTTAGTCCCAAAATTGGGCTTACAGAAAACTCCAAATTTTGACTTTTCTTTTCTAGAATTATCTAATCAACACTCAAGAAACAATTAAGCCAAAGAAGACCAGAACCAGCGGAAGTAGGGCAGAGAGAAATTACGTCCATCACGGGAGAAATTACATCAGTCAGGAGAAAAAGGGCGAAGCCACAGACAGTTATTGACACAAGATAAAGAGGGCCTAAACGAGGACTCATTATGCTTTCCACTCATTTGTGACTTCTTAAGGTCAATGCGCCCAACAAAGCGAGATCTAGAAGGACTACTGTTTACTTGAAGAAAATTCCCCGACATAGAAGTCAAATCTAAGGAAACGCCAAAGAGGATGCGGAAAAGGCTGCCGATTCATTGTCTTACAGATTTCCTTTGTCGTATAGGAGAAGATGTGCTCTCCGTCTGTGGAAGCAGCGGAAGCTGAAGACCTTCCGTAAGTAAACCCTCGTCCTCGTCTTCGTCCTCGTCCGTGTCGCCAACTGCAAGCATCTTATCGAAAGAGATGAGTGATCAAGCAATTAAAAGCGACGCGGAAGGAGAAAGATCATTACGTCACATCATGTTGGCTGCCAAAGCATCGAACAATACCTAGTGGAAGTCGGTCTGAAGAAAAATTAGCTATTTTTGGTGAATAAAGAAACTGGAATTTCTGTATTTATCTGTAGTTTTACTGATAGAAGAAACTGGAATTTCTATAATTATTTGTATTTTTAGTGACTCGAATTTCTAAAAAGCTAATCAAAGCTACAAAAAAATAATAGGCAAATTATTATAAAAAAAATTATGAAACAAAATTCTCAATTCCATTATATTAAATTGTTTGACAAAATAACTTTATAGACAAATTAACAATATCAAATTATATTTTCCAGAGTTATAAAATACATCGACCATTTAAATTGTCCAGAAGTAGTTTTGTACACTTATTTTTCAGCTTAATTTACAATTATTTGTCCAGAATCAATTAACCTGTCAAGTATTTAAGTTGAAGTAAACTACCTACGAAGTCTAAAAATTGAAGTATAATGATCACTCTTCAAGTATTTAGGTTGAAATTTCTTATTGTCACCGACAGATTGACCAAAGTTCCTGATAAGAAAGTGAATTGTATGTTTTCAAATCAGGAAGGCACAGGTTCTACTCCCTGATAAGATGATTAGCCGTGCATGACCATGAAACGGAGAATCTATTTAGATCAGAAAGAGAATAAGATTTTAAAATGCAGTAGCATTAGCTAAACGGTATGACTTGGTACTCTTCCACTAGCAGTTGCAACATTGAACAATAAACAGGCTTTGTACCGATATAAAGCTTACAGATACTGGCTCTTCTACAGGACCTTATGAAATTTGTAACATGTATATTTCCGAATGATAGAACACACTCACGGTAGCAGTTAGTAATTTACAAGAAGTCAGACAACCTCGGCGGTGAATTCTTGGACAGAAAAGCACAGCCGCATTCTATGATACCACGCTTCACACGGGCCCTTTGCCAAAGAGCAGCCAGCCATGGGCACCAAGATACTGCCTTAGTTTCCTAACAAGGTAGATATATATAAAACAGGCGATCAACAACAATCAGCTGCAGATCGGATCGACATAATCACTGATTAATGAAGTCAGTCGATGACAGACGCATTCAATTTGGATGCAGAGTCAAATAGCTTATATGAAGCATGGAATGCAGGACCGTACAGTATCAACAACTTCTAGCTGATCACTGTAAACTATGATGTATTATCTGTTCATTGCTGGATGGCTATTCTGACACGATTGCTCAAAGCTGATGGCCTTCCAATTGCTTCAAGAATCCTACTAAAGGCTATCTTCATAGGAACACATGTAACAGAAGGCACGTGCCCTGCAGGTTTTATCAAACCGCCCAACATATTGCTACCTCTAGCATGTGATACCTTAACACCCGCACCACCAAATCTTTTTTCAATTGTGAAAGAAGATAGTGCTCTAGTTTTTTGGCTCGACAAGCTTACTTTCTTATGGGACTTTTTCTGAATTTTTCCTGATGATAATTGGTGCTGGTGGCGATGAGAAATTTTCTTATTTGCTACCTTAGGTACATTCTGAGAAGGATTGGGATATATGAAGGAAGGAGATGCATTCTGATATCTAGACCCCACAGCTTCACCATCTTCCAAAGAAGATGCAACTGGATGCGAACGAGGTACTCGTTGCATAACTGTTCTTCTTGCAGTCCTCCAAACTGGTTGGTTAGCTGTATTTTCATCTGTATTAGCATAATTGAAGCACAAATATTCACCTGTGCAACCATCTTCTAATATTTCAATCTGGATGGGGTGCCCTACAATTGCTTTTGCATTCAACCTACTCATCAGAGAAACCAAAGGAACACGCTCGCCTTGATAGCTGGCTTTAACTTGCAGGTCAACATCATACAAAATGGTTCCCATATCTCTCATGGCATGAGCAGCATAAACAGGATCATAACACTCATCAGAGTCTTCCCAGTATTTACCTTCAAGTCCATAAGGTGGCTCATCAGCCTCCCAGCCCGATGTTGACATCAAATGAGAATCACCTTCCAAATTGTTAAAGCCAATATGATTTCGCCCAAGATCCCTAGCTGCTTTAGAGGCCAGTTTATGTCTTTGTCTTCTGAACTCATCCTGCTCGTGAAGGAAATCTTCACGAATCAAATCAACCTCATTACAAGCATAACTAACCTCCTTTTTTATGTACAAACCTTGATCAAGGGCCTTCTGTCTGCAAGGTTCCATCTCCATTTTCGAACTACCACACCTGATTACATTTGTTGTTTCCCTCATAGAACAATCCCATTTATCTGAACTCATAATGCAGATCTTGCCATCCATTCCATCAATTGGCAGCTTAACTACACTACGGTGGTTGCGTTTTCCTTTGATATGCCATTTACAGATTCCGACCCCAGTAGCGTCAGCTGCAGATTGTTCAAAAGGATGAAGGTTGGATACGATGCTGGAAGAAGGCACTTCATCATTGCCCATCTCTTCGAATTCATCCAAAACACAATGTTGAGGAGGGTCACAATCTTTTGATCTAAGGGATCGACCAGTATCTGAAACGAAACCAACATAGATAATATAAAGAATAATAGAAATTTTAGTTAATGATTACTGCAAATAAGCATCAAAATCAGAAACTAATACTGGGTTAAGAAAATAGCACAAATATCCTTCATTCTTTCAAAATTTATGTTCAGTGTATTATTCACAATTGGCACAAAAGAGATAGCAGGGTTAAGTTCTTGTTTGTCTAAAATGTTTAACAAGGCCTGAGATGCACAATAAAAAAAAACTAACTTGCCAGCTATATCTTTTTGCCCCTGCTAGTCTAAATTCTCACTGATATTCAATAACTAAAGTTGTTTGGCTCAGAACTAACAACTCATCCAGCAAGAACTTCGTGTTAATGTTTACTTTTTACCATTCGACAGCATCATTGAATATATATTCTTTATTATTACAAGGTACTGCAAAAGCTTTGAAGCTTTGGATTAGTGCCATCCATTAACTGAAGTGCAAGAGGTTTCAGCTGTTAATTAACAACAGAGCAAACTACCGGATCGCAAAACTACAATCATCTACATTAAAGTAATATAGTGATATAAGGACTTGACATATTTGTGCCCACATTTGCAATACCAATGAATATGATACAGAGTCATGCTAAACTAAACATTGCTTAGGTAAGTAAAAGGCAATAAAAGAAAACAAAAATAAGACTTACAAACTTAAGACCCTAAATGTGCCAATGATGATGAAGATCAAGCTAAAAGATCACACTATTCAAGAACAATACCTCCTGAGATATGTCCCTCCATCTCAGTGTCCAAGTAATCCCTCGGAGAAGTATCCGAATCATTTGTCAAACTCATCTCAGAAGTTGAGAAATCTTCTGCCACAGAACCAGGTTGATTGAAACCACACTTGTCTGACAATGATTGAGTTTCTTCAGAAGAATTATCTCTATCATCCTGTGAGACAATTGAATCAGCAGAAAGATAGATGCAGCTACTTTGTTTTTCCTGACAAATACCCATATGGACTTGCTCGCCTTTCAATGAGAAATCATAAGGATAACAATCAAGATGAGAAGAATTAGGAGGTGGTATCTTTGCACTAGTTTGTAGAACTTGAACAAGTGGACGACGTCTATCACGTTTTTTGACTGAAGACTCTTCCGAAAATCCACCATGTGACCTTTTACTCTTGATTGTCAAATTACTTTTATCTCCATTGACATAACTTGTACCTCCGACTATATTGTCAGAACCTACAAAAGCATTCACATCATTCTCAGCAAATTTGGTGCTAGACAACAAAGAAACAGACAGAGAGACCCCTTTCTTTAGAGCAATAGGCAAACCAAAATCTTGGAGTCCGCTCATTCAAAAAATAATTTCAGAAATATTTCCTATTTGCTTACAATTTTTTGCATCATTTGAAATCATAGAATTGCTCCTATTTTTTCAAGCAACAAACCTGGTTTTCTAATAAGTGGAGCCTTGCGAACGGCACAATCACTTTGGAATGACGATTCATCATTTCTAGCAAATTTATCTGAAGATGACAAGTTATTAAACTCTATCTTCAGAGTACCTAAAGGCTTGCTGGTAATTCCATTTGAGATAATCGCTTGTTTTGGTTGCTTTAGCTCAAGCTGCTTTCTCTCAAGTTCAAGAGCATGAAGAATAGCATCTTCTCTGCGAGCATATTTTTCCCTTTTCTTGATAGGTACTCCTAATGAAGCTTCAGCCTTTTCAATGCAAGCATCAAACTCCCCACAGCGAAATGACTTAACACGCTTTGATTTTTCCAGATTGTACCAGTCACTGCAGGTAGGTTCATCTTAAAAATCACTACTAAATACTAATACATGAGATTACATAGACATAACCAGATAAACAAAATGCAACATAATCCAAGGTTTGTACAAGCCAAGTAATTAATTTCTCCAATATGTAAATTTATACCAAAAGGTAAAAAAAACAATATGAAGCTTATAGCCATGAATAAGGAAACTGTTGGGAGGTCCATCTAAAGATTTTGGAAGCATTTGCAGCATTGCACAGTGCCAATAAATGAAAATAAGAGTATGTTCTATCTTTGCTCAACTGGCCCTTGGATGTTATTGCCAAGGTCTTACTTCAAATCCCCTCCAAGTCCTCAAAAACAAACAAAAGAAGAAAAACTTCAAAAGCCAGTGGTATCCCTGTTTTAGACCCTTAATTGATAAGCATTAGGATTAGAAACTGCATTAGAATAATTGAGTCCGGGTTGATTTGTAGGAATGAATTATAACCAAGATCTTGGTTTAAATCCCACCTATATGTACACTATGACTATGCAACTATTAACTAATGCCTCCACCCAAACCCAGAAGATTTTGATGGTAAAACGGTTGTCCTGCCCTTGTTAAATAGTCTTGATGCAGAAAAACATGAAAAGGACTTCAACTCATCCAAATTGTAGTGCTCTTCTAAAACACAGGACATATCAATCAGAATTGGAAGCCAGACAGACTGACATGTTCCTTGGTCGAGAAAAAATGTAAATTATTCCAGATGGTACATAACTATCTTTCCTTTGATTCTACAGGCTTCCACAATTTAATGTATAATTCTCAATTTCCAATAAACAATAGTTCCAGTAGTCGTAGAGTTTACCAAATCTTATGCCTCAATTAAACACCAATCCTCTAGGTTATCTATTCAACAATAAATTAGCCATAGCATTATATTGTACTCCTGAGGCTAGCCTATGTTTGAGTCAAACTAGAAATTTGAAAGGGTTTCAATTCCATTACAATGGCCTAGGGAGGGAAATGTTTATTGAACTATGAGCATTCGGCACTTACAGTAACCATTACATGGAGTCTTAATACTACAAACAAAAGAAGAAATCTCAAAAAGTAAGTGATATCAGAAAGCAAAAGATGGAGCTAGAGCAAGATACAATTACATCATTTCCGAGAATGGAAAACTGTGATCCCCGTATTATGCATCAACAAATAAAGAGTTTACTATGTAAGTTGAAAACAACTGGTAAATCAGAGATCTCACACGCTGGCATCCTCCCTACCCAGGAGCTTGACTGGCGTCCCTGACCTCGGGGACATGAGATGCGACGCCGAAAGCTCTTCTTGCCCGAGAATCCTCCCCGGCCACCAGGATCCGTTCCTCCGTCGCACCCAAACGATCGTCCCGACGCTGCAATCGACGCCGATGCCTCCTCCATCTCCACCCTCCGAACCCCCCATCGCCCGCCTTCCTAGCACCCTACGCCAGGCCCAGCGGAACTGAAAGGAGCCCTAGATATCGAAGCCACCGCGACGAGTGGCCGGCAGCCAATGTCACCGATGATCTCGACAGCGGAACACGGATTTTACAGATCCAATCAAGAAGAGTCCAGCTCCGACATGAGTTCCCACTCATATCGAACGAGATCTCATCCTCGTTTACTCCGCAGGGGCCTCCTCTCCCTAGGGTTTCGCCGATCGCGACAACCACCACCTGAACGGCGGCCGGCCACGCACCACAGACGAATCGATGTGCAGTCCACCCTTTTCTTCCCACCCAGTTTTCGCTCACAGAGCAGAGGGTGGAGATGAGGCAACGCTGATGCCGAAGAGAAGGAAGACGAAAGGAGGTATAATTTTTTTTTCTTTTCAAAATAGTAAATGGAGGAAGACGGTGACGACGACCTCCGGAGACCGCTCCACGAATCGCTGGTTCGGTAATTGAATAAATAGGCACTCGCCGTTCACATTTTTTTCTTTTGTTGTTGTCTGCGTCCGTCTTCGCGAGCCAGTGAGTCGAGCTGGCTGTGCGATGGCGATCTAACGAAGGAGAGCATTCGGCGGCACGTGTTCGACGCACGAGGCGATGCCTGGACCCGAATAAACAGCCTGGGCAAATTATTACATGTACGCAATACGCGCTGCTGACAGCGTGATCAGGTAGCTACTTACTTGCAAACGGTGCACCGGCATACAGTGAGTGTTAAGTTATCGTTAGGATATCAGGTTTTTACCAAAAGTATTTACTATAGGTATATCATAGTTATATTTTTATTAAAAGGCGTAGGGAATAACGCAGAGATCCCTTTTTATTCCTCCCGTCAAACCCTATTTTTCATTCATTATTTTTAAAGCAACTGAAGTAAAATTTTATTTTAAAATGATTTTATGGGTCGGATGTATGCGGTTTCTCACACTCTCTCTCTCCCTCTATACCTCATCTTTCTCTTATAAATACAAAATCATGATAAACCTCTTTCGCTTATACCATACCTCTTCTTGTTGTTTGGCACGATTGCAAATTAGTAAATAAATGATCCAGTTGAGGATAGATGAGCCATGTGGACGATATCGTGGCTCCTAGCAAGGCTCCTAGTATCAAATAAGGTGGATTTTCCAATCATAGTAAATAATTAATCAAATATTTTAAAACTAATTGGTTAACTAATCTACGAGATTTGTTGTTATATCAGAATATTTACAAATCCACTATACTAAACTAAATAATTTCACAATAAATTATTTCTTACAATATATGGTTCAGAAGTTCCTATATCAATGGGAAATGCTCTACTTTGAGTGTGATTTGAACTATTGATTTACGTAATTGGAAGTAGCCAATTAGGTTTACGACGAAATTTAGAAATCAATCACCCATCCAATTTGAGCACCCCTACGAGATAGACCTAGACAAAAAAACTATTTAGTAACGACGACAAGTAATTATATCTAATAGTTCATCATAAAAGTTATTAACTCCAGATATACGATAATATGGAAAGACAAACTTGTCTGAAATGCCATCAAATTAAATGTGAATAACCCATCCTCCTCTCTTTAAAAAAGGGGCGCTTCCAATTCTGTGTGTAGAATTAAGACAAATCACTACTAACAACGC
>JBBPFP011037401.1:0-13099 GCA_037974795.1 Kaempferia galanga | reverse complement strand
TAGCTACCCGGCCCAGCCCGTCAAATAATGGATTTTTGACGGGCCTACCCGCCCCGCCACAGCCACAGCCCATCTAACAGTTCTACCAAGTATAAAAAAATGCCAAGATCAAGAAGCACTGCTTGCAACATAGGTAACTAAGCAACACAACAACAACAACAAGAACACCACGCGTTATCCCACTAGGTGGGGTTGGCTACAACATAGGTAACTAAGCAAGAAAAGCAAAATATCCATACCAAAGTACTTGTAAATGTTAACTCACCTTTCTTTCCTTTTCAAGGATTTCTCTTATTGGGTGATGTGCCGCAGCAACACAAAGATTCTGAGATGAACAAGTTCTAGAAAGTTATTTAGTTTTATCCATAAAATGAAAACACCACAGTAGGCACTAGGAAAAACAGACCTTCAGATCACTTCCTGAATACCCATCGGTCATAGTTGCCAGAACTTCCATATTGATATCTGGAGCTAAATCTTCTTTCGCCAATATTACCTTTAGTATCTTTTCTCTATTGTATGCATCTGGAAGGTTTACCATTAATCTGTAAAACAAATAAAAATGTACTTAGATGAAAATTCTTATTCATTAAAAACCAGAAAAATTTGTGAATTTTACCTTCGTGGAAGTCGCCTTATGACAGCCTCATCAAGGTCAAATGGCCTATTTGTTGCAGCTAACACCAAAACACGTTCCTTATCTTTTGTGCGTAAACCATCCCAATTGACCATAAACTCATTTTTCATTTTCCGCATGGCTTCATGTTCACCAGGATTTTCCCGCCTCGCCAGCATGCTATCAACCTAGAAGCAGTCAGATTGAGAAAATTTTCATAGTTGAAGGAGGATAGAAAGCGTAGGGCTGATTTCAGCAGATAAGGTTAGCATAACAACTGAAGCAACCTCAAGAATTCTTATATTCACAAAAGTAAACTTGGCTAACCTCATCCACAAAAACAACACTAGGAGCAATTTTACTTGCTAGGGAAAAGACTGCTTTTACATACTTCTCTCCTTCTCCAAACCACTGTTTCAAAGGGAGATTTAGAAATGACTAGAACTTAAAAATATATATAATATATAATTTAGAATTTGTGGTTTGAAAGTTAACCTTTGAGCTTATGCTTGACATCGATACATTTATAAAGTTGGCACCAGCTTCAGTTGCAACAGCTTTAGCAAGCATTGTTTTCCCGGTCCCAGGAGGACCAAAGAGTAGTATTCCCTTACATGGCTATGACAAATATTCATCAGTAAAGTTAAAACTAACAAATACTACAAAGGTGGCATGAAAAATGATCATATATATATGTAAATTTAAACGAGCAGTAAAGTTAAAACTAACAAATACTACAAAGGTGGCATGGAAAATGATTATATATATAAATATATAAATTAAAACGAGCATGACTAGATACATAAATAAAACAAAAAATAGTTTGTTTAAAATCATGCTAAAAGGTTGATTATCTAAATGGGTTGGGATCTCGCCAGCCTCGGATAAAAACTTCGAGTTAAATTCAGTTTGCTCACATGTTTTGGATGGGCCATTATAGCTATGTCACTCCAAGATTTGAAGGGGATGTTAAAAGTATAAAGAACTTAATTGAGCTCATTCTTAGCATAACAGCTCAAGCTTTTAGTCTGAGACAAAGTGTCAACCCATCAAATTATTATTAATTTTTCAGCTTAATCGAAATCCATGATTGCTATATAGAATTCATCATCAGATTCCATCGAGTAACAATTAAGGAAAGGACCCATGATTTAAATGAAAAAGAGCAAATAGAGATTATAGAACAAAACAAAAAGTGAAGTAAACTAATGAGAATTCTTAATTTGATAATTTTAATAATAGTATAACAACACCTTTGTCAACTGCCCTCTGCAAAACAACTCTGGCCTTTGCAACGGAAGCATCACCAACTCCTTCAACGTGTCCTTGACATTTTCTAAAGCTCCAATATCATCAAACGTGACTCCGATATCATTTGGAGGAATGACATCGGCAAGAAGTCGTTTCTCAAATTCATTTTCAGTAACCACATCCTGAAATAGAAGAACTCATGAAAGACGTCAAATTATTGGCATCACACAGGAGACAGACATGAGTGTTAAATGCTGACAAAAAGTACATCTTATCAGATATTTTTCCAGTGTGTATCAACATGGTAGAGGAAAAATTATTTAGATTGTTAAATTGCACAGGCAGGAAGAGATCGTGCAAACAGTATATTTGAATAGAGCATAAAAGGAGCTAATCATCTCACCTTAAGTGATTTCTTTGTACCCTTGGAATCACTCTGAAGGTTTTGCAACACACACAGACCATATTCGATGCTGAAGTTTCGTAATATCAATAACAGTCAGACAAATAATTCTTAGAACCCAATGAAATGTAAAAACATTAAAGAGTAAAAGACAACCTTTCACTTGAAAGAACGAGCTTAGTTTTCTTTACAGATGCTTCAAATGTGTTGTTATCAAGGTGGTGGCCAAGAGCAAAACCAATTATTCTATCAACATCTGAAAAAGATATGAGCTGAAGATAATCTGAAGGAACCAAAAACTGACGAAAGAACATGGAATGAACCAAAACACTCACTTTCACTTGAAAGTGTTTGATCCTTTATGCAGATCCGGTCAAGGTCGTTGCACTCAAATCCAATGCGATTCAAGAACTAGAAATTTGTAGAAAATATCAAAGACTCAAAGGAATGTAGAAGATCCAAAAAATGACACAAGTAGCAAAAGTCAACAACAGATACTAATATAACATGAATCCTGTATGAAGCCAAGCAATGTATAAGACACAAAATAATGTATGAAAGCCAAGTAATGTATATAAGATGCAACCAATTAAGTCCTTAAAACAAACAATATATACCAAGAACTTTGCTATTTTTTATCTTTTTAGAGAGGGGATCCATTTAGCTATGTCTAGATACATCTCAGATAAAATCATCCAGATCCTTTGTATTTTCATAGAAGGTTCCTGATCTTTCACAGCAATAATCCAACTTTTTACAAAGAAATCATACTCAATGCACACATCTTTTCGATCTTATTTCCCACCCTTGATTAGAGTTCGAATCCACCTTTGAACTTCAGTCTTCATGAAAATCATACGCAATATGATAAAGTACAAATCAATAGGCTCTAAACACAATGGTCTGACATAAGTGCAAAAATACAAGGAAATCAGCACAAGGGCTAAGATGGCCTAGGTGTGCGAGAGTAAAATAATTAACTGATAATAATTCTTAGTATCTAAATGGGAAAACAGCATCGCTTGTTTGACAAAAGCATAAGGACTCCTGTGAAATGGAGTAGCTTCAAGTGTTAGGCTAAAGGCTCCTTCCAAGACTAATGTAGGGTGAGAGTTTGTAACCCTGAACCCTCCTGTATGGACAGTGGCTATTTTGCTGACTCCATGGCCATAAGCCTAGGCCACTTACAGAAATGTAAGCTAACTGTTCACAAACAGTTTGCATTTTTAAATTTAATTTAGAAATCCACCACAAAAGATATTTGCAAATACCAATTTGAGAACGTCTCATCACAGTTGGCATACTTTAAACACTAATGACTGTTAAGAATTGTAAATTCTAGAAGATGGAATTAGCCAATTTGCAAATATGACTCAAAACTGTTGGCATACTTAAAAACAATAATAATTTGTGTGAAATGTAAATTTGAGGAGATGCAAAATTGACGAAACCAATAAGTATAGATAATTAAAATACTCGCACATAAATGTGTGTAAAGGAATTCTCATAAAGCTTTTTATTTAAAGATTTGGGCATCTTAGAACAATAGAACTTCATCCACAATGATATTTGATTAATGATCACAGGATGAGAAACCAAATTGATTCTGGATTTTCTCAGTCAGGCTAGCTCAACCTCATAAAATTCAAAGGAATAAGGAAGGAACATCCTCCTATCCAAATGGGAGCAATGCAAGGAAGGGAAAATGCAAAGGGTGACAACAAGAAGAAAAAAATAAGGAATGGAGGACCTACATAAGGTCTAGCAAATGATAGATCACCCGTGAAGAGTTGGTGATTTGGTACAACTCTTCAGCAGAATCTGAAGTACCTTATGCTTTAAGGTTATAAAGAAAGAGATGATTTGTTATGCAATCTGTATACATGTTGGATGCAAATAACTCATGAATTACAAAGAACATAATAGCAATTAATAATCACAAGTACATCCCAAGTATTTGGGGATGGTTATACATCTTATTATTCCATCATGGCACAGAAAAGCCATATCTAGTTATGAAACAGATGAAACAAAACTTAAAGAAAAATAGGGCAAATAAATTGTTTGTTAAAAAATTATTGAATCTTGCCCAAATAATAACTTACAGAACAGATGCTCTGAATGTTGGACTTGGCCTTAAGTGTTTCCACATCATTGTCCAATTTCTTCTTCCATTCTAGAATTTTGCCTTCATCCTGAAATTATTAAACGTCATTGTCTTTCTGCCCAAAGTGGAAGAATTTATTTAGAATTAGAATGACAAATCTTTAAAATTAATATACCAGAGGTGGATGGATAATGATCCTATTAGGGAAAAGCTTTGTGAGTTGCTTCATGGTTTTTGAACTTTCTTTGCTTCTCTCTTGCAGCCTACTGAAGCAATCCTGGCAATTTCACCAAAGTTAAATATTAAAAGACAAGAAAATGAGGAAACCTCAGAGGGAAAGTTCTGAAAAATATGCAAAAACCAAACTAGCACAGTTTGTATATTATGTGTATGCAGGCGGTCAGACAGATACAATATATGTAAACTATTAATATATAATACATAATAGAAAGAAAAGACAATTCTGTTAAAACCAACTAACAATCCCAAGCAGAGGAAACATGGTATTATCACCATCTTGGTAGTTATCAGATTTTCATATTTTGTACAAATGGAAATCTCATGGACACATGAGACTTTGGCAATATTAAAAAAATGAACATGGTACAACATGATGCCTAATAACAACATGTAAGAAATTTGGTTGAACACAAATCATACCGGCAGAGCAAAATCAAATAGTGTCGTTTGGTTGCCTCCAAATTTTGTAAAAAGAAGACCACCTGGATGTGACTGCAGTGTATACACAGTTAACATTGTTTTTCATTCAGGCAATAAAGAATGGCAAGTACGAAAAAGTCCACCTTCTCTTTACGGCTATCCACCTGGGTATTGGAGCAAACAAAAAGAACACCTGATGAACCAGAGTCCATCTTAACCTTCATTGTTAGGTATGAATCCACACCTCCAATAACAGATTTTTCAATGTCTTTCAAGAAGACTATTAAAGGACCATGCTGGCATTCTTCAGATATAACCTGTGTTTTTAAAAAACGTAATCAGTACAAGGAATAGGCTAGAAACTACCGCTTTAACTACAGAAAATAGGGGCCACCTCAAATAATTCATTTAGAGCTGATCTTCCTGAATCCTCCCGTGAAGAAATATCTAAGCGAAGTGAGTCCACTGAACCAGAGAAAAAGGAGATGATACCAGGACATTCATTAATATCTCTTTTTGGTAAAGTGTATGCACAAGATAGAACTGTGTAACTAAATTTAGCCAAATGTGAGAGCTATACCAGCACAAAAGAAACCATGATGTTCTTCACAAAGGCCCCCAAGATCGTTACCTTCAGGAATATGCTTATCAAATCTAACTCCAATCTTAGCAGATGAATTTTCTTCAAAAACAAGTAATACTTTTCCACGATAACCATAATTCGGACCTCTACATCTAAAAAAATGAGAGGAAAATAATAAAAAGAGCTTATCTCTTTAAAATTATCATTGCCAAGATACAAATATGAAGCCGACCAATTAGTTCATTAGCACGCCCACATGCACACACCAACTAAAATAAGAACTTTTTAATAATAATTTGTATAGTAACTGTTTCTATAATTAGGTTGATTGAGTTGCTGATAGATGCCCGAGTTCATCACCCAGAACAAATAAGCTTTATACAGCACTCTGTTGGATACAACAACTTAGAGACAGCAGCTTACCCATTTCATTTTGAGAAAAGAAATCTGTGAATTAACACTGCATTTCATGTTCTTTTAAATTGTTTATTGAACATAAACATGTGAGAACAAAATAAAGCAGCATCCATTCAGCAGAAGGCATGGAAGCAAGAAACACAGTGATCCGATAAGGAAATTAAAGATAACAATAAAACAAGGTAAAAAGACAACCTAAGCAGATGCATAACAGAGGAAGTTGCATTAAAACCAAAATCAACTATTATGGAAAAGGCAAACCTTGGACCCTGAGAGACTTCTGGTGGCTGCAATGGGCCTACAAACTTCACTCTATCACCTAGACAATCATTTTGTAGAAGCTCAATATTATAGGCAATCAAAGCAACTGAATTTGAACTATCCAAAACTTGCAAGGTTGTGACCATAAATTTAAGCTTTAAAAAAAATTGCCTTTCTTGTAAGGGTAGAATCTCAATGAGGAAGTAGAACCATCTTGCTTTGGTAAAGATCCATGACCAAAGGCAGATGAATCCATAATATCAGCCTCAACACTGGAAACTGCTTTCTTGTGTTGCAGACAAGCAGACAATCCAGCATGTTGCTTATCAAGGAGACTTGGCTTATCAATCTTCATAACTTCCTTAAAGGACTCTGCATCTTTTGAAGATGATCCCTGAAACAAATTGCCAGAAACATCAAGTATTTCATTAGAAACTCCAGCAAAATCCTACTCTTAAACCTTAGCCTCTAGACAAGCACTGGTTAGGAGCAAAAGAGAACATTCACATAAATAATGAAACTACACAACATGCTAAGAAAAAGACTGAATCACAATGAGAAAATCAAGGGGAAATGCTTACACCGAATAGTGTGAGGCAATCCACAATGAGCACTCTAGCACCGAACTCCTTAGCAAGAGCCTTTACCAGAGTTTCCTGATATATTTCAGATCCTATCCACAGGTTGGCAGAATTGCACTTGTGTTAATTGGTCATCCAAAACATGTAATATAAACACTAAAAAACAGAGAGAAAATGCAAACCTGGTGGACCAGACAAAAGAATACGCCGGCTCAAAGAAGAGATCTCATTTGTATACTTCAAGAACTTATGTTTTAAGTGAACAGATGCACAAGCAAGAAGAGGCTGCTTTGTACTCTCACTGTTCAAGAGTAACAGAATAATGATTCATTCAGCTATTTTCACCAATACAAGAATCACAAAACAATCAAAAAGCATCTTTCATCCCTGTTAAATAACTGATGATATAGAATAAAGCCCCAACAAAGTGGCATGTCACACTTCAAAACCAAATCTAACAAGAAAGGATAAATGAATATAGGTTAAAAGAATGGTCAGATCTTCCACAGAACTTTAAGAAATTTAAGCAAGAATGTGAGCGCCATTGTAAAATCACATTAGTAATGTAATTCTTCCAATATGATAAAAATGCATGTGTATAATAAGTTACCAATAAAAACTGCTTTAATATATGATATGTAAGCTATATCAATTGTTGCAGTCCTTTTTATGAACCAACAGTACTCAAAAAAGAGAATATTCTGAAATTTAATTAGCAAAACCATGTAATTGCACTAAAAACAATGAGATTGACATGAGAATGTTAATCATTATGTAACTCGGATATTTAGAAAAGGGAAAAGAAAAGAAGTGAAATGACCAAAAAAAATACGTGTAAGAAACAGATAAAAACTTTTTTGCATTAGATGCATATGAAGTTTTTCATTAGTTTGATAGCAGAAAAAAACCGCAGACAAGCACTAACTGTAGAATATACCAGCATTTCATTTCACAAAATAGCACAGTCAAATAGTACCTGAGGTAGTAGGGGAAATTATCAAAGAAAACATCAAGGTCATTAAGTTCTATAATTGCTTGTTTCAAACCATCCTTCACTGCCTGGGATCTAGTTGATGATGAATTCACTGGAAACTCAGAGTCCTTTTGATCCTCAAGGAACTTGCCGGCATTTGAACTTGAGGCCAAATCAGTTAAAGATTCTGCAAGCACATAGAAGTAAAAACTAATACAGACCATAAAAATTGTTAACTCCAAAATATTTAATCAAATTGAGGGAAAGGAAATCATTTTTATTATATCAGAAGAAAACTAATTACATATCCGAGTATATATATCATGTGGGACTAAATTTATAGTTGTATAACTATTTACTCTCATTCTCCTCTTCAATCTAGAGCATAGATATTAATCAATATCCAGCTTGTTATACCATAAGGAGTATCACAATTAGAAAGTAATAATAATATACCTAAAAAAGATAAAGAATTTGTAATATTGGATAAGTGAATGAGAATCTTTGACAATAAACTTTCAAAGAATCTAGACTAAGCTGGCAATTATCTACAAATGAGACTTTAACTAAGTCGATCTGCTCTTTCAAGAGAGTTGATATAATCTTCAACTCACTCTCAAACTATAGATAATGTAAGATTTTAAAGTTTACGAAGAATGGAGATATAAATTGTGAAGAGTTGCAGATCAATTGAAATAGATTAGGATTTAAGTTTCTACTCATGTCACAAGTAGTTCATACTGAGATAAAGATTGAGACTGGGACAAAGTTCATATTACCCTGAGACAACGATAAATTTTTCAGAGAGACCAAGATGGAGAATGACTACGTATCTTTTTGAGAATACAAGCGATGGAGAGACACTGATAAGAGTGTTCCACACAGAAGTATGATTAGCCCAGAATTAAAAATAAAGAACACCTAAATGAGATTGAGTTTTCAATCGGCATACTCCTACAGAATGAGAAGATATCATGAGAGTAAAAAGTAAACGTCTAAAATCAAATCTAAAAGGAGGATCATTGAAAGCGACAGAAATTAGTTGGGCCCTAGTTGGACCTGGGTCTATAAGGTGCAGAGGAAGAAGCAGCATCACTCATTCTGCTCGCCTGCAAACTTGTGATATTGGAAGGAGCCCAACTGAGGGACAAATTTGCAGACTGAGCAAGATAACATGTGCAAACGGGGATTTGTAGATCTCTTATTCTGAATTGTTTGCAAGGTGTCAACCAAAGGAAAGGTCTTCGGAAATGCAAGAGTAGCACCTGATGCAATCTGGAGGGGGTGGCCCAAATTATTTAAGAGGACCTATGTAAGAAACAATAGCCTTTAATTGCTAAATATTTGGGAATAATAGCTTTTAATTATCAAGTACTTTGTTACCTAGTCTTTTAAGGAGAAAAAGTTATTTTTCATAACTACAAAAATAATTATATTTTATTCTTGGTATCAGAGCACCACATTAAATTGGAGAGGAAAAAGAGAGAGAAACAGACTGAAAAGATTATAAAAAAGAGAAATTTTAAAGAGAGAGAAGAAAATTTTAAAAATATTAACATAAGATAATAAAGTTTTCTATTTATCATTCAGGAAAGCCGTGCCAAGTATGAGCAGTTCCAAACTTTCCTCCATAACTCCTCCAATTCATTAAATTTCACTACAATTACCTCAACTTTTGGATCTACTTCAGTGATGAAATCTAAAACTCGTTACTTGATTCTGGTATGACATAACAGGTAATCACAAATTCTTATCTACTCTACACTTAAATATCATATACCCATCTTTGTTGTTGATAGGTATCATATACCCTTTAAAGACAAGGTTGCCTTGAATATCTCTTCATTAGAATTAGATAAAGTCCTTTATCTTTCCAAGTTTCTCTATATTTCTAAATCTCCCATGAAATTATATTTCATTAGTTCTTTTACCAGATCATAAAATTGTGTAGCTTTCTATCCTACCTATTGTGTTTTCCAAGATCTATGACAAGATGAGTGGTGGAGGTCATGAATTTAATAGAGTTTACTATTTGGACGAATAACTCTCTGCAAATGATCTTTCTATCACAAGCATCAACCTGTATCAGTGACGTTGTCAACTTGATCATCCTTCCATGTCAAAAATTTAAAACACTTATCAATATTCCACCATCCTTAACTTAGTTCTAATGTGGCATGTGAGTTGGGTAAGCATCACCGTGCATCATTTCCTTTTAGCACTCATGAATGTTCCTCTTCTCCCTTTAGTCTTGTTCATTCCGACATATGTGGTGTTAGTCTTATAGCATTACTGAATTACATTATGTTTTAACCTTTATTGATAATTGCAAAAATACAGCATGGGTTCACTTGCTTAAAATTCATTCCAAAGCTCTTGTCATATTCAAAAAAATTATTATGAAATGAAAACAGAATTCTCTACTTCCATCAAAATTTTCCATAGAACTAATCCCCTTGATATGTTCAATTGGCTTTTAAACTTTTCGGTGCTTAACAAGACATAATTAATCAATCACTTGTTCTATAATTCTAGAATTGTCCAATGTACGAATTATGATCTACTCAATATTGCACATGCAATGATGTTTGAGTCCAAGTAATATTAGGGAGATGTAGTATCCATCTCATGTTATCTAATAAATACATTCTTTTTTAAGTTAATGGTAAAACATCAATGAGATGTCTTTAATCTAACCAACTTGCATTTTCTTTACCATTGGAACTTTATATTTCGTTTATCTCTAGAACATTGACATGACCAACTTAGCCCTAAGTTACTCAATCTTTCTTAAATACTCTTGTACAAAAAGGGATATAGATGTTATGACGCAATGTCCCATCACTTCTATATTTCTACTGATGTATTTTTTTTTTACAAGTACCACATATTTCTCAAATTCTACACTAACTTCACATTGGAACCATTCAACATCACTCCGCCTTTAAATTAGTAGCATCAATGTATGATGAATGAGGATATGTCCTTTTTTTTGTCATGAAGAGCATGGGAAATTGTTCACCCTTCTATAATCGCCATTTATCTTGTTGGTGGGTACTCAGAATCAAATATCTTCCTTATGGTCAGATTGATCATTATAAAGCACGACTATTTGCTAAGGGATGCATACAAACACAAGGAGTGAACTACTTTGGGATGTTCTCAAACATAGATTGTTTCAACCCACTACGCCATCAGAGTTAACAAATCTTTAAGATGGAAATCAAGACAGCCTTTCTATGTGGAGAGCTTTCTATATATATATAACCTCCAAACATTATCACTAGGAAAGGAATAAAATTTTAATATATAGATTTCAATTCAATTCTAATCTTACGTAACAACGAAAAATGATTTTTTCTAGAAAAGAAGATATCTTGATTGAAATTAAAATTAATAAAATAGGTATAGACTAATTAAGATATATAAATGTTAAAAATATCTCAAATACTCTAAAAATAAAAATTATTAAAAATAATTAAAAAAAATACTTCAGAGGCTAAGTTTAGAGCCTAAAAATAGTGGAACTTGGGTCTAAAAATTGGCAGTTACAGGTACCCCAGTAATAAATATAGATTTTCAAATTATGGATGTGTGACCATCGATAAAGCCTGATTTTGAGTTTCGAGTCAAAAGTTATGACTGTTTGAAGTTCATGTTGAGTTGATCCTGCATCAGTCTCTCCGGATTGAAAAGAACTCACTCTCAAGTTCATAGTAGCATCATCATCATCCATCGAATAAGGAGTCAAGTGTTTCACATTAAAGATATTAAACGTCTTCAGATGACTAGGAAGACGCAACATGTAGGCATTGTCGTTGATATTTTACTGTATCTCATACGGTCCAATCTCACCTCTCATCAGCCCGCAAGATAATCACTATCCTGTCAAGTGTCAGTTGGTATCAGAGTAGGTCATGTCTGATTTAAGGAAGTTAAGTAGCAGATTCGATGGAAGGAGACGTAGTTGTAGTCATAGTCACAACAACAAGCAGGTTCCAATCGAGCAAACCGAGCACCGTGGATGTAGCGTCCAGGACATATTGACTATTGAGAATCTACGGAGGCAAGTTGCAGAGCTAACCCAACATATGGCAGCAATGGTGATGGCACAAAATCTTGAAGTTTAGGAGATTTTAGATCAAGATCTGAGTCTACCTTCGAGATTCCTTACTGCTGTGAAATAGCTAGCCAAGAACGTCGTGTTCGGGAGGAGCCTTATGAGGATCTTGATTTTCAAGTTGAACTGCCTAAATTTTTTGGTACATTACAAGGAGAGAGTTTTATCGATTGGCTTAATAAAGTGGAGTGAATCTTTGAATATAAGTGGGGTTTGGATTGAATGAAAGTGAAGTTGATTGCCATTAAACCAAGGGGTAAACATCAATGTAGTGGGGATAGATGCGACATTCACAGGACCAGCATAGAAAATCTAAAATAGATGTCTAGGAGAAACTTTCTACCTTTCAGCTACACACTTATTGTGACAGGGTGTGAGATCGGTCGACGATATATGGATGAGTTCCACCAGATGACCGTCTGAAACAACCTATCTGAGATAGAGGAGTAAATGGTCACATAATACTTAGGGGAGTTGCGTCAACCCTTACAAGATGCCTTTAACCTTCATTTATTTTTAACGTTGTTTGAAGCCTACTAGTGTACACTAGTTGTTAAAAAAAACAACAAAACTATAAGCCAGTGGTGAGGGGCAGCCCAAATAGTCGATCGATTTACCTTCAAGGCTCACATTCTATCACACAATAGTCTTTATAGGATAACCTAATGCTTCTATCACATATTATCATTGTGGCGAACAATGACACAAGGCTAACCAATGCAGAAAACCTGCTCCCACTAATCAGAAAAGCAAAAATCTATTAATCGAGGAGGAACAAGAGACTGAAGCAATTGGCAAGTCAGAGCATGATGTGTTTTACAAAGTGATTTATGGTGACACCCAAGCGACATTGGTCATTCATAAGAGTTTACTGACTCCCAAGAGTGATTCGAAGGAAAATTTGTTGAGAACCAATATTAGTCATACCACCTATACCATCACCGATAAAGTTTGCAAGATGATCATCGACAGTGGCAGTTATGAGAACGTAGTCTCAGTTGAGATTGTCTAGAATTTACAGTTGAAAATGGACTGTCATCCTAAACCATATAAGTAATTATCTTGGCTGAATAAAGATGGCAAGGTAACAGTAGGCTGACGATACCTCGTGTCTTTTTCAATTGGCA
>JBBPFP011037291.1:0-13099 GCA_037974795.1 Kaempferia galanga | reverse complement strand
ACGTTTCCAATCATTCCAGAGTAGATCTGCAAAGCAAGAAATAATCTCAGAGAAAGAGTTCCAAGAAAACCATGCAAGATCTGACGCTTAGCATTTACACAGAGAGAGAGAGAGAGAGAGAGAGAGAGAGAGAGAGAGAGAGAGAGAGAGTTCTTTCATTTAGCTAAAGATAGATCAATGCATGCCAGAGAGCCCTGCACTCTTGAACCTATTGCCTGAAAGATTGGGAAGCAAAAAGGTTCCGGTGATGCCAGATACTAAGGCGAGAGCCGACGCCAAAGCAAAAGCAGGGAGGTTCCCTTGGCCAAAAATTGCATCCCATGGACCAGCTCCAAGAGCAATAATCACCTACATGACCAACCATCTCTTGGTATTAAGTATAAAAAGGATGAAGTTGAACAATTTGTCGATCATTTAACATATCATTAGAAGGTAGACCTGAGGAATTACTATCGAGATGTTCAGGACTCCAATGCAAAGACCTGTAAAAAGATACAGCAGAGTAAGACAAATTGAACTATGTAAATGGCGAATATGATCACTAACCTTGGCCACCATCCACTTTAGCTGCCAATTGAGATGCAGCAGCAAAAGGAACACTATACAGAACCTGTAAGTGAAAGAGGAAAAAAAAATAGTGCTCGATAACAATTTACAAGAACAATGTTTATGAGAGTGTAAACAAATTTGAACTTACTGCTAGAGGTAAACCTAAAGCTGAGAAGATTACTAGAGAAACAACTTTAACATCAGTATCTGCACTGATTGCTCGTTGAATTGTGCCATGAGAGAATTTCTTCAAGGACCAAACGCTCGTGATGCAAATTGCCGCCATGCCTAGGAACACAAAGAAGTTGCTAAACACCCAAACCACCCTTGGAGTCACTTTCCGGCACATCGGCTCAATGATGAAAGAAGCAAGCCCCAACACAACCTAACGACAAGGCGAGAGAGACGAATAGTAGGAACATCGAAAACTTTGATGACAAATAAACTTCATTCAAATTTTCTCACCGAGTTCAGAAGCAATCCAAATGCACCTTCTCTGATACCTTGATTATAAGCATCTATTTGTGCATCAGTTCCACTTGGATCACCATGGTACACTTCGCGACCCATCCAATCAGTGTCGTAGAGGAAAAATGTAAACCATGACAACTATAAACAACACACACACACACACAAAATCAAAATTACAATAGTAATTATTAGTATTGTTTTTAAGTGGGGAATTCGTACCCAAGTTAAGGAAGTGACAATAAGAACTGAAGGCATTCCAGGGGGCAAGTTCTTGAAGGATCTAAATATATTCAAAAATCCTGTTGATTGTTGCTGGTTTGTCAGATGAGAATCACTCAGAGGGACTTCATTTGCAAGAATTAGAGTGACCGTGAGGCAGATGAGTAGAAGCACCTGTTTTTGTTATCAATCCAAAAAAAAAAAATTAAAGTTTTGAATAACAAAATCTAAGTTCGACCAACAAATTAGTCGGAGGATCTACCACAGCAATCAGAAACGCAGCCTTTAGATTTGCACAAGCTTCGCAACATGCATTTGTCATTAAGAAAGGAAACCACCTAATTATAAGGAAGAAGGAAAAAAAACAAGTAATTAAATTAAATTAAATGCTTAAATAGATTATCATTCATGATCATAATTAGCTGAGCATACTTGTGCCAATTCCCATTGGAGCCGCAGGCGTATCCCAAGAGATTTCCGGCAGCCATCCATGAACAGAATATAGCATTTGCTGCATTGGGTCCATGCTGACCTGCCACCACACAAAACACTCAATGCCATTGCATCAACACTCACAAACGAGGGCCTTTAATTTGCAACCCTGATAAAAGAAGATTTACCGGCGATATCCGCCATGAGTGCTCGAGCCGGCCCCTGTCGAAGATTAAAACACAATTTAAGGGTTGAATTTTGATGTCTCAAAGTAGGGGAGGGAGTAAGAACCCTACTTGAACTGTGTTATTGGAGAAATCTAGCAGCCAAAATCCAAGGCAGTAGACAATGGCTGCATGCCATCGAGGACCGTGATAGATGCTTCATTCCGACAAAGATACGAGTCATCATTTATCGAATCATACGTACATACATACAGACGAAGATAAATTACAGTCACACTCACCTACAATGCTCTTTTGTATCGCCGAGTGCATACCCAATATCCGAAGAAAATCCCACCACAATTACCTAAGGATCGAGGAGCATGTATATGATAAAGAAAATCTATGCGACAAGCATATATTGATGGATGATCAATGCGACTCACAGCGATACATATCAATAGACATCCAACAAATATGAAAGGTCTTCTTTTTCCAAATCTCGATCGACATCGATCGCTCCAAAGTCCAACTATAGGTTGAACCTGCATTCATGCAACATTATTATTAATCAACTCAACGTAGAAGAAAAAAATTAGAAAAAATCAAACTACAAGTGAAAGTTACCACAAAGCCTGCTATTGGACCACAGAGCCATATGATAGAGGAGAGAGCATGTGATAACCCTAATGTCTGCCAGTGAATTAAAGCAAAAATAAACTGATTTGTTGATGTAAGTATGATTATGAAAGTTCACTAGCCACTTCCAATTAAGGGCGAGAAAGATTTGGAATGAAAAAACTTTGAGAATGTTTATGATGAAGTTGATATATTATATATAGTTTATATATATACTTGGACGTAAGGAGTGAGTAGGGAAAGTTGCAGTGCCCAGCCGTATTGCACCCCGCCGGCAACCATGCAGGCGAAGAAGAGCCTCATTAAGCTGATGGGCCTCGCCTGTGGGGGTCTGACGGCGCCTCCATCGTTGCTCAGGGTATCAACGCTGCCGCTGCCATCTTCGTCTACTTCTTTCTTAGCCATGGATCCAAGTGCTGGGGAAAACAAACAAAGAAATATGGTAAATTGTTGAAGAGGAAAAGTGAATATAAATAGAAGAAGAAACGCAGATGACACCGTCAAAGCAAGCGGGACACTTAAATGCAGGATAAGTCTTAAGTAATTGGTTCAAGTTATCTAGGAATTAAATGTACGGGTTAGTCAAGTTGTTTTGAAATTTGTTACCTAGAAAATGCAATTAATGGCCAATTAAGTTCTCTAGTAAACGTAATTGTGTGATTAATATTCGGCAATAAGAAACTATTAAATTACTTTTGCACTTTTATTTTTCTAATACTTTTAATGGCTATTATAATTTATATAAGTCAAATTGTTTTGCCTTTCCTTTGTTATATCTCTTTCAAATCGTTATATTCCTCTTCTATTTTCAGCTTTAGGGAGTTGAGATCAAGACGGCTGAGCCGTCCACAGACAACAGTGAGTCTCAGCCAGCATCTTCACATTGCGATTTCGCCATCGCCGTGATCCGCCGATCGCCACATATGAGTCTTGTGAATTCACAAGGGAACTAACGATGTAAGATTTCATCTACCATGCGCCTACCGTCTGTGTATCTATATTTACCTTCCTCCATATTCATGGGACCGATACTAAGAGGGTCGTTAAACTAGCGGATCTATGCAATTTCACAAAGTTTAGATCCAAGTAACCATTTCTTAAATTATTCTTCTATCTCAGTAGTTTAAGAGATGTATTGTTGCAAGGCATCAAGTATCTACCCAAGTTTGATCCATTTTATGCTTTATGATCTACATTTCATCGATAAACATTCCCTTCAAAATGTATAGACGACTTAATAATGGTGAAACTAAGTATTCATATGGAAAGGAAAAATTGGTAATGACATTCTGACACAATCAGTTAGATCATAGGGCAATGGGAAAATACAAAATAATTAAATAGTCGGGCGGATAGATGCAGATAAGCTCAGATCTTCTATCTCAATTTTCATGTGTCCCCGTGTCTCTAGGGGTGAGCAAAAGTTCGGATAAACCGAATTAACCGAACAAACCGACCGAACTTTAAAGTTCGGTTCGGTTTGTTCGGAAGTTCGGTTTTGCCCCTTTAAAAACATCGGTTAGTTCGGTCGGTTCGGTTCGGGTTCGGTTTTAAAATCTAAAGTTCGGTTAAACCGATTAAACCGAACTTTATTTTTAATATTTTAAAAATTAAAAACCGATTAAAGAAAAAGCTCGGTTATTAGATTATAATTGGTAAAATACCATAGAAATTATATTAAAAAGTTCGGTTATTTCGGTCGAAACCGAACCGACCGAACCATACTAAAAGTTCGGTTATTTCGGTCGGAAACCGAACCGACCGAACTTTTATCGGTTCGGTCGGTTCGGTCATAACCGATTGCTCAGCCCTACATGGTAGGCACAAATCAACAAAAACTAGAAGCATGCAATCTTAAACATGAGGATGCACATCCCTCTTTTATTTGTTATGTTAATTGTTTTTTTTTTTTTTGTATTTTTTTTTTTTTTTTGGTGATCATGCAAGGGTTCAAATTCAAGTGGATTTTTGTTTTAATTATTTACTCTTAAATATTAATTTTGTTACGTAAACATCAAAATTCAAATTGTTTCAGGTAATTCATATTCACAATGTTTTATCCATCAAATAATTGTTAAATATTTTTTGCATCGATAATATAAAATATATGAAAGATTTATTCACAAAATTTCTTTATTGCTATTGTTTGATGCACGCTCACCGATTTTTGTCCCTGCAATGTATCCACCACTCCAAGCATTCTGCAGAAATTAACAAATAAAAATAAAATATTTATACAAGAAAAAAAAAAACTGGATTTAATTTATACCAATCAAACAAACGATATTTTTTTCAGAAAATTTATGTGCAAAAGAACTTTTGTATCAAAGGTTAGCCAGAGCAAGATTTCGCCTAAACCAATGTTTCTGAAACCAATTTAATGTCCAGTTAGAGGGATTGGTTCGGCTCTCTGATGATTGTTCATCATCAAGGTAACATTTTCAATTATCTTACTTTTTTGTCGATTAGTCAAAGTAAACAGAAGGTTACATACGCAATTAGCAACACCATCATGTTGCTAACTAAATCCATATGTTCTTCAATAGAAATACTTCCATGTGCATGAACATTACCTGAAAGTTGAATCCACCGGTAATCCCATCTACATTTAGTACCTGCAAAAAGAGTTGATTTCTATTCATGCTATCCGATGAATAACCTACAAAGTAATAGGAAAACAAACGTGTTACCTCGCCCGCAAAAAATAGATTCGGTGTTACTTTGCTTTCCATAGTGTTTAGTGATATCTACATTGCAATATAAGAAAAGGAGAAAGTGATGAGTTCAAGATAAAGAGAATTTACTTTCCTTTTGATTGCGCGTGGAGCAGAGCACAAACCTCAGACAGTGGGATGCCTCCGGCCGTGACAAATTCGTCTTTGAATTGACCCTTAAGGTGTGAGAGACAGAATAAACAAGGTAAATTTAACCGAATTTTAGACTAGTTCAAGAAACAACACTGAAACTGGAAACCCAAAGTTGCATACTTTTCCCGCTATTTTAAACGGGCATTGCTTTAGAAGTAAAGCTAAGGAAGTCAAATGGTTGTTCGAAATCGAAGCCCATAATATGCCTGCATTCAAACCCTGAAAAGAGATAACTAAATTGGTTCAGAAGTCTTAGAGCCGCAAAATTTAAGTGAAACAAACAAAGTAAATGTAACCTCGCGTTCCAATAAATATCTCCAAAATCGTTTTACCAAATTGAACTGTGAAGGAAATGAGTTGGACGCCTTAGTTTTCTGTGATAAATAAGCATGATCAGAAGCTCAGCAAGGGAAACATTGATAAGGTATTCACGTGTTGAAGAACAAAATAACAGTTTCTGTCCTAATTCAGACAGTTTAGAAGTTACAAAGATACCATTGTAGATTCAAAATATCGACAGAAGTTTAGAAACTTCAAATACTTAAGCTCAAAAACACTCATAACAAAATTTTCTAATATTCTTTTCATTCCAACCCACCATTGCAACTCTTCATCGTTAACTCTTTTAAGTTTCTGCAATCCTTCATAAACATTCACACTCGGCAAAAATGCAATATGTGAGGTTCTTCAAAAACACCTCAAATTTACAATTTGGTCAACACAAAAAATGAAACTTTTCCTAGAGACGAATAATAGTAAGAAAACAATCAATTACTAGCCAAATAATATCAGGTTTAGAACCAAAATATAAGAGTTGAGGAAAGAAACCAAACTGCAAGCTGGTCTCTATGCTGGAAAAGGATATGCTTCACATCTTCTAAATGGATGTCAGGTATAAAGTCTACCACAAGCATTCCTGTGCATAATCAACAAAAGAAATTACTCAGTTTAAGGTCAGTGCATCCACTGAGATAATGTATACTGCAGTTAGTCAGTGCATCCACTGAGATAATGTATACTGCAGTTAGTCAGTGCATCCATTGTCTGATAATGTACAAAAGAAATGCAGTATAAGGTCTACGGAAGGCATTTGTCCAATGATAATGCAAATATATATATATATATATATATACAACATATGTGGATTACTTAGTACTTGTACTAGAAATTACTCAGAATATCCAATGTCTATGATACATGCACAAAATCTTAGTACATTGCATGCACTCCACATTCATTCATTCATTATTTCGGTAGTTACTACCATTTGTACTTGTTGGTTTATTATAAATTGTCAATTAAGTCAATTTAAAAGCATAAATTATATTTAAAAAAAAATCCCTTTAAAACTGTCAAACATATACAAAGAAGACATTGAATTTTCCAGGAATTGTTGCCCAAGAATAAACTAAGAATTATTCATTATGAGATTTAAGATAATTGTTACCCGAATATTCAGAGAGAAAAAGTTCGCGAGCTCCCCAGGCAGATAAGCGAAGAATCACAGGCCCACTAAGGCCCCAATGGGTAACTAGCATAGGTCCAACCTACATAAGTCGTATATTATTTTGCAATATAGTAAAAAAATTAATATGTAAAATAAACATACTACGTGCCTGTGTATATTCCGGCAAGTTCTTTTGGATATTTTTCAGTTTCAACTTTGCTTTAACTTTAGGAAATGTGACCTAGTAACAGAATATAGAAAAACGTGAAGTCCTTGAAGAGCTAATAAAAACAACCACCATGTTACACGATGCATAAGTTTTGAACACAATGGTTCTGTATTGTAAATGAATGTTATTATAGCATATTTGTAAAATTTTGAACCGTGCATGGTGAAATCATCATGCAACCATGAGACAGGATAGATAGGATGGAGGATTTCTTAGTCAAGGATATTTTGTATATGTTTGAAAAGTTCATGATGAAATCTAACATGAGACCATGAGATAGGATGGATAGGATGGAGGATTCCTATCTTCCATCTCTTGTTAAACCAAAGAGAATAGAGGATTATTTGATTGCTTTTCTGACAGTCAACAAAAAAGGACCACGAAACTAGATCAAGAACCTCATTGATACACTATTAAAGAAATAATACCCACTGAAAGAAAAGATCATAAAATTTGCAGAATGGGCAATGAACTATTATCTCAGAAACTTGCAACAACATGGAAGATTTTCACTGAGTCCTTCAACTTTGCTTTAACTTTAGGAAATGTGACCTAGTAACAGAATATAGAAAAACGTTAAGTCCTTGAAAAGCTAATAAAACCAACCACCATGTTACACAATGCATAAGTTTTGAACACAATGGTTTTGTATTGTAAATGAATAATATAATAGGATATTTGTAAAATTTTGAACCGTGCAAGATGAAATCATCATGGGACCATGAGACTGGATGGTAGGATGGAGGATTTCTTAGTCGAGGATATATTGTAGATGTTTGAATAGTTCATGATGAAATTTGACATGAGATAGGATGGATAGGATGGAGGATTCCTATCTTCCATCTCCTGTTAAGCCAAAGAGAATAGAGGATTATTTGATTGCTTTTCTGACAGTCAACAAAAAGGGACCATGAAACTAGATCAAGAACCTCATTGGAACACTATTAAGGAAATAATATCACCGAAAGAAAAGATCATAAAATTCGCAGAATGGGCAATGAACTATTAGCTCAGAAACTTGCAACGACATGGAAGATTTTTACTGAAGTATTTGAGATATGTTTTGAGAAAAACAGTGGAAAGATAAGATGTATCATCATCTAAGTCCTTTAAATTATGTGTGGATAATGATCAATATAGAAATTGTCAAATATTTTGAGATTCAAGCCCATTGTGTAGCAAATAGTTCATATTATCAGAAAAACTAAGACAATGATGAAATGATGGTATATTAAATTGGAAATAAACAGAAATACCTTTGCCTGCAAAATAAATTTCCTAAAGATAACCTTCACAAAAAAAAAAAAAACCTCTAAAAGGCTCCGTGCATAAGTACCCCTGACAAACTTGATAGTTCTGCATCCTCAACTTTAAAGGTGAATAGGCTGGGAACTGGATCGATTATAGAATGACCAAGCTGGACGGCAATTTTGTAGCCCTGTTAATGAACTACTAATATCATGTATCATAGTGGTCTAGTTTTTACATACAAAAAAGAAAAAAAATATGCATAAAATTAAAAATTACAAACCTGTCGACTGCTCCCAGTGGCCATTAATACATAATCAGCCTAAAAGTGTTCTACTAGATCCATTGTTCTTTTCTCCACCTTCAGAAGAAATTGCCCACTATCACATAAAGACACCTCCGAAACTGTTTTTCCCATCTGCAGTACAACTTTAAAAAGAAAATTATATTTTAAAGAATGCAGAAAAAAATTCATTAAGATGCATTCACAAAAAGTGAGAAACACAATTATGCGCAAGCTAAATTAATAAATAATAGATTGGCAAATTTGACTTGTAACATTAGTAAAGGATTAAAGCAAATTATAATTTGTCAAAATCCATTGAACAATTTTATCTGTTTACATATGTAAATAATTCTGGCCTTGAACATAATTTTCGAAATATTACAAATATCCAATTAATAATTATATGAAAAAAGGATCATTTCTTGTTGTAGGGATATAAAAGTCTCCAGTATGTTAGGTCATTCTCATACATGTTTCCCATTGCTTTAACCCCCCCTATACAAGATCTATTCATTTCCAAATGAGAAGAGCAAAACGAGTAACCAAAAAGATAGAGCAAGGTGTGATACAAGGAGCTACAGCGTGAGAAGGATTAGGTTGTCTGAGAAGATGAGGAGAGGAGAATAATGAGGAAAATCTTAATCTAGTTTCTTCAAAATAACAGAACAGAAAGAGAAATAGAAGAAAATAAGAGGTAGGCAACAAGAATGACAAAACATAAATGATAAATAGTCTACCCAGTAAGGCACTTATCCATTTCTCGTACTTCTAAACTCTAATATGAACTACTACTCACAAAAGAGATGCCTATCAACCTTCACTACTACAAAATTTAGATGATGGCATTTTAAATTTCCACTTAAATTCCTTTTTAGAAAAAAAAAACGCATTACGTACATGTCCACATAGTCGATTTTAGAGTTGAAAATAGTGATTAAAATAAATTGGCAGCATTTGAAATTGTTGTTAATATTAGCACTTAAACCTAATTTGTTGTATTGCTAGCCACGGGTCTCCCTAATTACCAAGTTAGTGTTGGAACTCTCAGAGGCTAGCTTGAATAGCATTAGACGACAACCAAAGAAGCATATATATCCCAATCTACGAGAAGTTTAGGTTATTAACCTCGATATTTATCAACCCATGAAGCATGATGAGTAACATCTTTCCATTTTTTATGCAATGACAAAGATGCTCATACTAAGAGATTGAGTAAATCAGCACGAACACCAATGTTTTTGTTTTCCTGGATTTACATTTTGAAAACTCATTAGTTAATATCAACTCAAAAATACATAGCTATGCATGTCCTTCAACATTTAATTTAATATTTTGAATCTCAGTTGACTATTGTTTCCCTCAACGTCTTGAAGATCTCATCAATTTGTTGCATATGTAAAAGCAAGGAATGACTAAAAGGATCCTAGTTAAGTGTGAAACATATTACCAAGAAAAAAGTAACCGTATAAGTGCATGCAATCATTTTAGAAAAGGTATCAGACGCCACATCTTCATTGGTAAAGAAAAGAATACCTCCATGCCTCTTTGCTTCGTTGAGAAGACAATCTACAATAGATGATGAGTTGTTGCTAACGGGGAAAACTCTTCCATCATCTTCTGTCTGAACATCATTGTAATAAAAAGAATAGAACTGTCTTAACAATGACAATCATACACCAAATATGGAGAAGAATAGAGTAGATATTTTTAAATAAAACCTTAAGCTTAATCCCATGATCAGAAAACCAGCATATTGTGTCCTTTGGTCCATGAATGTTGAAAAAAGAGCCTCTCAATTCTCTATTTCCTCGAGGATAATTATCCACCAGTCTCTGTAATTGAAGCAAGCAAGCATGCTCAAAAGAGTAACAGCATGGCACTGCATGATAAAACAAAACCTAAGTTGCATGCTAATTCACCGATAGATAAAGGGAGAGAAAACAATCAATATATTCTTGTGATGTGTAAAATTTTGTCTCTGCGACTAATATAGGGCAATATAGAATTCAATAGAAGTGATCGGAAGGTCAATATCAGTAAACGATGATTGATATGGGTTATACATAGCTTGCTATGGGGATATTACATATAATTAAAAAAAAAACAGAGAAACAGTAATATAATAATAATATCATGCCTAACATACATACTCTAAGCACCAAAAGATGGACAAGTGCTCCCTTTTGCTAACTTACCCACCACCAGAAAGAACACAGATTGCACCCTTTTACCCCCGTTACTACATCTATATTTGAAGATTGTTACTGGAATATGGTATAAATTATATATAGTGAGAGTAAATTAAGACAATGCTGATGCATTAACAACCAAATGCCCAAGGCATGAATGCAACGTTTCAAGAACTTAAAATGGTAACCATGATGGGAAAAGTAATAGCTCTTCTTCATTTTATTGTTCCAAAACTGTGATTTTGTGACATGTGAAAAAACTTTTCCCTCACCGATGGATCAAAGAAATGTCCATTTGTCACATTGCATCGACCTCCCCCAGAAATTTTAACCTTTGCTAATGGTTTCCATATTTCTTTCATAAAGAGGTGAAGGCTAGGGTTTTACCTGTTGGGCGAACGCTATGAGTGGCGAAGAACAGCAACGCCTCTTGTGACGGGGGACCAAAGCGTGACTCTTCCTACGGAACGAGGCTGCTCTGACGGAATTCCACAAGTGCGAGAGGTTCGCCGGACTCGAGATCATCCTTGTGGCATTTCCTGGCACAATCTCCGAGCAGCCGCCAGTTCCAACCACGGAGAAGCGAACTGCTCGCTTCGAATAGTATCGCACTTGATGGGACCCATGGGCCACGTTCCGAGGCCCAATTCCCAGAAAGGCCTTGGAACTTGATCTATGGGCCGGCCCAAGGGACGTGGTTCAGTGTACCTCGGTCTGGTCCACCTGAAGCTTATGGGCCAGGATCTATGGATAAGGTTTGATTCACAAACTATAACCTAGATAAGGTGCACTTAAAGAGAGATGACATACAATTACAGCTGAATCGTAGCTACTATCCAACGGCAGTTGTATTGTGGACCATTTCTTAATATAAAATGTGGACTAGAGGATCGCTCAATTTTTATAAAGATCTTGCAATTTGATGTGGTTCACGGGAGCATCGGCCCGGTGCACCTAGTCATTCTGTTAAAATTATCAGCTCGATTTAGATTTACGGGTTTACTTGTGTCAAGAACTTTTTGCAAATATTTTATTTATCTCAAATTCTTAAGTAAGAGAGAGAGCATATTTAGGATAGTAAATGAATAGAAATAAATCTAATATTTGATTTGATAAAGCTCATTTTTTTTAAATTTAATTATGAAAATGTATATAAAATAAACAAGCTTGAATACTAGTAAATGATTTTTTTTTAAAAAAAAAAACTAGATTTAATTTAGGGAGAATTCAAAAGGCACCCATAATTTGGCAAAGTATCAAATGGCGCACCTTTTCAAAAATACTTTAAATGGGACTCAAGTGAAGTGCTTGAAATACCCTTGATTAGATTTTAAGATTTTGTTCATAACAACTAGTAGCGTATAGCAGTTAATCGTTACAACATGTAATAGGTGATTACTAGCTTCTAAAAGTGTCATTATCTTATGTCTATTTCCTTTATTGGAAAGTGATAATACGTTAAAATAATATTTCAATGAGCAAAATAAATTAAAAAGACTCCATGACAGCACTATATTTCAAATGAATATTATTTAACAATAATCGATCGTGTAGAAGCTAGCAAATGGCTACTACAATGTACAGAAACTGGTTACTAGCTTCTACAATAGTATCGTTATCTTATGTCTACTTCGTTTATTGGAAAGTGATAATATGTTTAAACAATATTTTAATGAGCAAAACAAACATAGGGGATTTCATAACATCAACTACATTTCAAATAAACATTATATGATCACGATCGACAGTGTAAACGTTAGCAAGAAACTACAACAATGTGTAGCCGCAGGTTCCTAGTTGCAACAATGGTATAGTTATCTTATATTGATTTTATTTATTTATTTATTTATTTATTTTTGTGATAGCCTAGTTAAAATAACATTTTAATGAACAAAACAAACCACAAAAACTCTATAACATCCACTACATTTTAAATGAACATTATTTGACCACGATCAACTGTATAGAAGTTAGTAAGTGGCTACTGTTGATCCCCAGGTTAGTTTTGATATAACCAATCAAGTTAAGTTATGTCCTATGTTTTGCTAACATTATGTCTAAGTACGTAGGAGCTTAGGACACACAAGAAGTTGAGCGAAAGACGCAGCGGACGAGAAGGATGGCGCGGGAGAGAGTTGATGGGCTCGCCGCATCCGAGGGATACAAAGTTGCGGAAGAGAACACCGGCGGATGAGAAGAACGTGCGCAGCGCTCTGAGGGACGAGAAGCCAGGAGGAAGCTCGCTCAAGGAAGGACAGAAGTTGGGTTCGGGTAAACCATATTCTGGATGTCCGAAATCACCCAAATGACAGTGGAAGCAACTGGACGGAGTTGGACCAGTCAACACGAGGTTGACTGG
>JBBPFP011036439.1:0-13108 GCA_037974795.1 Kaempferia galanga | reverse complement strand
CACATAAGGGAGGTATTTACCTCGGCTATGCTGAGATTTGAACCTCAGACCGCACTCGTGGTAACACTTTATGTGCTAGTCACTAGACCATCCAGAGGGGACGTAGCCGAGATTTGAACCTCAGACCTCATTGGTGGTAATATTTTATGTGCTAGCCACTAGACCATCCCGAGAGGACTATTGAATTATAATTCAGTTGCTAAAATAATGATCAAATTATACGATTGTTAAATTAGCGATCAAATTAAATTTTATGGTTCAAGAATATTCTTATGTTGTGTACATTAATTTATAATAGTTTATATCCTAAACAGTAGGTAACCGCATCCGTATAATACAATGTTAACTATTCCATATAAAATGATCTATTTTTTATTTATTCGTTGTATAAATATATTACGATTTTTTTCTTAAATATAAATTTCTCTACATCTATTTAAGAATGGTCAAGCTATTTGACATAGAATTTTTCTCTTAAAAAGTACTACATAGCATAATACATATTTTAAAATATTTTTAAAATGATATTGATTATCTACCGATTAAAAATAGCTTATACTAAAGATTGAAAATTAATGATCATAAAAAAAAAAAAAAAATCAACACCGATTCGGTACATCCAAAGCAGCCATTCAAACAATGACCCGGAGGAATCCAAAGCAACAGATATCCAACCGGATTTAAATATACAAATATTTAATGAAAAACAATTATATATCTTGTCCAAACCGTACTAAGAACGTGATCCTTCCATACATCTGCAGACATCTCCATCACGTAGTTCTCGACCAATATCACTGGATTTAGATCACGGAGACCGCCAAGCCGGAAGGTGACGACTCGGCGGTTAAAGGAGCTGGACGCCGCCCAGGAACAAGTGGGGGCTGGAGTGGGCCCGGCGGCCATGTGAGACGTCCTACGTGCTGCCACCTTCACCATCCACTTCCGCCCGTGGGCTCCACGCCGGCGCATAAATCTTGTTGGCTTCCCCCCGTCGGATCACGACTTAACCCACAAGCCTGCGACTGCGCATGGGTCTGACGTAGAGTGATCAGGGATCAACCCCACAAGTTGGCACCGCAGCCTCATCTTGGATAAGCAAACTATTTATCTGCTCTGTTCTGCTCTGCTCTGCTCAAAGCCATGTGATCTTCCTCACTTCTCTCCATCCAACGAGAAAAAAATAGGAAGAAGAAAAGGGCATGCAGGCGCAGCTTCTGATCTCCAATCATTCTTCCTCCTCCACTTTTGCAGATTTTTAGCTAGCGCAGGTTCTCATCTCCAATCATTCTTCAGGGAGCAGAAGAAAGGCAGCTCCAGCCACAGAGTCTATCAGTAACCCCTTCAGGTGCTCGATTTCCTTCTCTAGCTAACATCTTGCCGCCTCCTAATTTCATTCTCGCTTCCTTAATTTGGACGTCGTAAATGAATTCTTCGTGCGTGAAATAATAAACAAAGTTTTTCTACGTTAATTAATCTTCATCAGTATTGTTGCTTTCTCAGAGAGAGGAGGGGTGTTTGTTGGTTGGTTGGTGTTTCCCCGCCACAAAAATTAAATATAAATTAATCGGATAGAAAACGAAAGGACTGTTGGTTCTTATCCTTACGAGAGTATTGCCCTTTTCATCTTCGGGACTTTCTTCGTCGTGTCTGCTGCTGCTGGCAACCGACGTCGATTAGTTTAGTGTTTAATTAATTAATTAATTAGGATTTATTCATTAGGGTTTGGGTGGCCACTGAGTCCGAGAGAGTCCGTGATAATAAACAGGTATAATACGTGAAATTAAAAGAGGCGTACGTACCTAGCAGCTCTCCAGACAGGTAGAATGGAATATAATTAAAAATAATAATATATAATTAGTGGTGCCGCTGAGAACAAATGGTACGCATAGGAAGACGAAGGAGACAACGGCGAGGAGGCAGACGACGAGCGATTTGGGATCTCCTCGGCGACCATAGAGCTAGACCAAGGCAGATCTAGGTGAAGATGTTTAATTATCATCATGCTTCTATTTTCACACAAGTACATATATATACATTAATCTACTATGGTTTAGGGGTTTATAGTGATTTAGGAAAAACAAATGAAATAATATGCATGCTTCTATAGATCAAAAATTGAGTTTTGATAACTATTATTCAACTTATGTGGATTATCTGCATGTTATTTATAAGGGAAGGGACTAGGGAGTGTGTCCTCAGAGAATACCTGTTGGCAATTTATGAACTAATCCAATGCATTTATTAGGAGATATTTCGGGTTGTTCCCTACAAGAGGCCTGCATTAAGGTCTTTATCGATCTTGTGTAGTAGGTGTCACCCCCCAGAAACGTCCCACGCTGTGTCAAAGGTAGTGGTCCTTAGGATGATGATTTCCTCTAAATTTTAGGAAAATTCATATATTCATATATATATGAATAATATATATATATATATCCATATATTATAGTTGGTACAGAGGGAATATGGATATTCATATATTGGATGAAGAATATGGAATCTATCCAAAGTCAATGTTCAGTTCAGTTATACGTAGGAGATTTCATCAAGCCAAGGTAAAGCTAGCTAGATATGCACGAATCTTACTTTCTCAGGGTTGTCCTGGATTTTAGCCCCAGTATACGTGGGAGAGATTTTGAGTATCTTTTTTGGCCTTTACTTTGTTCGATTCCATTCCGGTTACTGATTGGTGAATCAGGTTCGATCCTATCCCAAAAATAACGTCAATTTTGATTCATTCCAACTGACGTGGGCCTCGGGTTAGGATCGAATTTCCTTGATCCTGTGGTTGATCGGTGAATCTGTTGTTTTTCTATTGTTAATAATAATAATAATAAATAAATAAATAAATAATTTTTTTAATGTTGTATAATTTTATTGCAGGAATGGAGGACAAGTCCCCGGCGAATCGACCCACGACTTCCTCACTGCTCATACCTACTTTGCCGCGCGACTCTCGTGGGTCGCTGGAGGTCTTCAACCCCACCAGCTTCGCCACTCGGCCCCACCATGAACCCAAGGACCCATCTTCCCCCTTCGCCACCTGGCAACGGCGCTCCGACCCGGTGACTCAGCCCCAACCGCCGCAGCCACCGTCCGCAGAGGAGGAGGACGACGTCATCCGACCATGGTTGGCCCTCCCCTCCGGACCGACGGCGGCGCCTCCGCATCAGCACGACTCCGAGACTATCTCTGTTGCCAAAAGGACTTCCTCGTCCTCAGTCGCCGTCTCCCAGGATGCCGGAGAGGCAGCACAGCGGGCGGCGGAGTGGCGATTGATGCTGAAGACCGACGAGGAGACGGGGAGGCCGCAGGGAGTCACGGTGAGGAAGTCGGGCGACGAAGCCAGGGGCAAGGGCGGCCCGTATCGGGTTTCTGGCGGTGGTTCGTACCGGAGCTCCGAGGATTCAGATGCGTCGGTGCTGGCCTCTGGAGGAGGTAAGGTGAAGGGAGGGATCCCTAGGGTGTCGGAGGAGCTTCGGGATGCGCTTTCGGCCTTCCAGCAGACCTTCGTGGTGTCCGACGCTACGAAGCCCGACCATCCCATTATGTACGCCAGCGCTGGATTCTTCAACATGACCGGTTATCTAGCCAAAGAAGTCATTGGTCGAAACTGGTATGCGAAAATTTTGACCTGAATCATACTGTAAAGTTATCTTCTAGATCTTTGAGGTGTGGTATGCGAAAAATTCTTGGAGAACTTTTACTGCTCTGATAAACCTTAAGTTGAGATTTAGCTTGTTTTCTCCGTTGGTGTTAAAACAGTAGACTAGGAAGGGCTGATAGAACTTTATATTATAATGTAGGCAGGCATTTTATTAGCGAAATCCATCTTAACGAGAGGATGAGTAAGCTAAGTATGATAGTGATGGCGATGTATTGGAGCATCTTTAAGACTTTGGTATGACTTGGCCAAAGTTGATTAGAAGATATCATAGGTTGATCTGGCAAAGAGTTTAATTACTTTGATGTCTGTTTGATTTGATGCTTTTGTGGAAAATCATTTTGTTGGTAGGAGAAGATCACTTTAAAAGGTGACACATTAAACTACTATTTCATATATTCTCCTAAGGAGAAAATCAGCATTTCAAACTAGTGAATTAGTTACTGAAAGCTAGGGTATGAAGGATCAATCACCTGGATGAGGATCTTGGCATTGCAAATTTACATGGAAATCCAAATCAACGTAGGATGTTTAATGCTTTAGGTTTTGAAATAAGGCGAACACTCATGGTAGTGTATTGGTGGTCAATGCTGAACATATTACAGTTCTTATCATTTTACAAAAAAGAATGCAACTTTTACGATTTGGTATTTAGACTCAAATTTGTGTAATGCATCATTAAACTAGTAGAGTGTGTTTGAGATATTTAATGCAAGTGTGACAAGATCTTAAGGAGATCACTCTAGAGTGGAGGTTTAGGGTATTGATTCAATTAGACTCAATTTGCCTAGAGGAGAAAAAAAACATGAGGTAGGTACTTTTCCCCTGAAGACGTGGAAAAATTTGTTTCACCAAGTTCGTTGGGTTTAATAGCATACCACTATTAAAACAATGATTGAAGTTCTGGAGGTGATTAATGAGCTGTAAATTCACATGACTAGATAGTTACATAAATGCCTATATCCTCTAGAAAAATCACAAGATATGTGAGGTGGGTAAGACACATAGTGATCTCATATGACACAGTGCACCTCAGATCATCAAATGGTAAAAAGAGTAGATCTATTAGTTACCCATGGTTGAGGATCTAGGGAATCTTCCTTTGAGTTGGAGTAATGCCATCACCTAGATTAGGTTTAGTAAGAGATGTAAATTGGCTGACTTTGACATATGTAGTAGTGGAGCAGGTCAAGAGAAGCAAGACCGCATTGGAGTATCATCTTTGAATTTTCATACGGAGCAATGAAGCAAGATCACATTGAGGTGGAGATTTGTTGGGCTGGACTAGTTAGGCCACACATATTCTTAGAGCATGCAAGTGTTTGCTTAAGTGCATGCGAACAACCACCTTGCCCATGTCCCAACCACCCCTATTTTTTTTGTGTGGCTTTCTTGTTTTTTCAACTGGGTTGACTACCATTTCGAGTTGTGATGTTTGGATCCTGTAGGGTACATACATAAATCACCTATGTTTATGGTTTCTGAAAGGAGAACAGAATTTATGTATAAAAGTTTTGTTGTACATTTTATTATTTAAACTTACAATTCTTGTATTTGCTGGACTTTTTTGCAGCCGCTTCTTGCAAGGTTCCGGAACTGATCCATCAGAGATTGAAAAAATAAGGGAAACACTGTCAGCTGGTACAAATTATTGCGGTCGTATTTTGAATTACAAGAAGGATGGTACTCCATTTTGGAATCTTTTGACTATTGCTCCCATCAAAGATGACGAAGGAAACACCCTCAAGTTCATTGGGTAGGATACTAGTAAAAAGGTTACTCTCCGTATGATGATTATGAGAATAATAAAAATCATCTTTGACCAAAAAGGAAAAAAATGGAAAACAAGGATCATCTTGGTACCCACATCTATCATCCAACCTAAATCATATATCATTTTTGCTTTTGGCTACAATGTTGTATCTCATATTGAATCTTTTATATGCTTGGCTCTAGTCTCTAACAGTCTTAATGCTTTTTCAAAGTGACTTATACCCTGTGTAGATTCTGTCTTACAAATAAAGTTTTTGATTGTTTTCTCGTAGGATGCAAGTGGAAGTTAGCAAGTACACGGAAGGATCTAAGGATACAATGGTACGACCCAATGGATTACCAGAGTCTTTGATTCGTTATGATGGTAATGAGCCATTGCTGTACACAAAGTACACCAATGCTTTTAATTCCAATTTGTAAACAACTTCCAGGCTTATGGTTTACTTACATAAACAAACTTTGCAGCTAGGCAAAAAGATAGAGCACGCAGTTCACTTTCTGATTTAGTAATGGCTGTAAAGGATCCAACCAGACTTTCAGAATCAAGAAATTACACTCATACGAGGAAATCTGAAGGTGGTGGACAACCTGTGACATCTGAAGTTCCTGCAAGGAGAAAATCAGAAAATACCACTTCAGTCAGGCGCAATTCACGTGGTGAAACAAGATTCTCAATGCAAAAGATTTCTGAATTACCCGACCCTACAAAGAAATCAAGAAAATCGGGATTAAAGTCCTTCATGGGGTAGGTTTGATAATGCAGTATATCTTTTAGAAGAATGTACTTGTGCCCAACTCAATTGAGTAATCACCCTGTTTAAGCTCTTTTTTGTCTACCATCATCCTGTTAGATGACACTAATATATTGCAGGTGTCCTTGTAGTAATAGAGAAAAACGCAAATGGAATAAATGACTTCACTTATATCTTGTGTTTATTGTTTGCAGACTTATTGGCTTAGGCCATGGAAACAGTGAAAAACATGAGCATGCTGTAGCTATTATGGAGGAAGAACTATTGATGGAAAGTGATGATGAAAGACCAGAGAGTTTAGATAATATAGAAAGAAAAAAGGAGATGAGACAGGGCATTGATCTTGCCACAACCCTAGAACGTATTGAGAAGAACTTTGTCATCACTGATCCAAGGCTTCCTGATAATCCTATTGTAAGATTCTTGTACTTTCCGTATCAGCTGCATGTTTGGTTGTTTCTGACGGAAAAAAACCTGGTATGGAAATTGGAAACAGGAAGAATTTAACATTTCAAAATTTTTTATTTCAGATATTTGCATCAGACAGTTTCCTAGAATTGACAGAATACTCCCGTGAAGAAATTTTGGGAAGAAATTGCAGGTGGGTAGGATGCTATGTTTTTTCTTGCCACATGTTGTATTTTGTGGATCATGAACTTTGACTCCACTACAGTTGATTTCAAGTACGCAAATACAGATCATCCTCCTGTACATAACTGAAGTGAGATGGTAAAAATTGAAATGTGAAAGCTGATTTCAAGCACCACATTTTCCCATATGATTTGCTAACATGTTACGCTAAATTCTGTCTTTTTTTTTAATTTGTTTTTTTTGAATCTATTTGAATAACTACACTAGCTGACATTAATGGCTTCAGAATATGAATGGGCCTTGATTCACACTTCAAAATTCGATTTTGCTGTTTCTTTTTAACTTTTGGTTCTATTGGATCTGTAGGTTTCTCCAAGGCCCTGAAACTGATCCAGCTACTGTGAGGAAAATAAGAGACGCTATTGATAATCAAAGAGATGTAACTGTACAGTTGATTAATTACACAAAAACAGGTATTGCCTATTTGCTTTTTTAAAACATGAAATCTGTTCAACCTGGCTACAATGATTTCATAGAACTGTACTCTGCTATTTTTCTTAATGGAGATAAATTGATAGAGATGGTATCTGACTTCTTAAGGAATATTATATTCCCTATTTATGCTATTACTATCACATGTTGAATCACATTTGCATTAAAATTTTGTCCAATAGTATGCTAGCCTTGGTTAAGTTGGATAACTAGGGCATTTGATTTACAATTTCTGTGTAGCTCTCTTGTAATGTTCCAAGTCCAAAGCTTCTTTTGGTTAAATCTACATCTCAACTAATATTATTTTTCTGTAATAATCATTGGATTCTCTGAATTCCTAAATATTATTTCTTTGATTGGGACACACAATTGACACATACTTGAAAGATGAAACCACCAGTTTGGAAGTCTCTCTTTTCCACTGTCTGTGGCATTGTCATATGCTGAAAAGAGAATGTTAAGGAGCTACAATACATGTATCTTGAATTCAGTTGTTATGTTTAACAAGTTATAATCAGGTATGCCCTTGAGGCCCTGACTTCTGCTTGTTAAGATAGTAAATGAAGGGACCTTTTTAAAAGTAGTACGAACATTTTCCCAGATCACAATGCATTTGATAGTTTCAAAAAGTTGACTAATGAGAGTTGAATTGAAGGTGTGCATGATGAGAAAGACCAATGAAAATTAGTTAGCTGAAAGAAATGCACTTTAACTAGGTTGTACCAACAACACACTTTTACATTTAGCTTAATGTAGGGATTAGAGCTATATAACTGACCTCAAATAGATGGAACATATGGTTTGTTGTATTTAAAAGTTTCTTCGCACAAGCCTTCTCTTCAAAAACCATCGGTTTCCTTTTGCACTGTTGTCTTTTTCTAACTCTGTTTTTTTTACTCTCTTATTAAAATGTTTGCCAGTTAATCATCTTAAAGAACAATTTTTTAATTCATCGAAAATCATTATATATTTTACAATGTTTTCATATGTTAGGCAAAAAGTTCTGGAATATTTTTCACTTGCAACCCATGCGTGATCAAAAGGTACATCCATAAGATAAGATTATCCTTTTTGTTATTCCAGAACTCCTCACTTGTGTTACTTAGTCATATATGTTGGTAGATTTACATATAATTCCACTTCTTCTACAGGGGGAAGTCCAGTATTTTATTGGAGTCCAGTTGGATGGAAGTGAGCATGTTGAACCACATCAGAACTGCATACCAGAAGATACTGCCAAAGAAGGTGAAAAGCTGGTAAGTAGTTTTATTCACCTGAAGCTGACAATTAACATGATTACTGCTAAGTTGAAGTTAGATTTTTATATCGTCCACCACCAAATAAAACAATTTACATAGATTATTCTTTGTAAATTTTATGCCTTTTCATGCTAGTGAAAAATGAACACTGAAATGTCGCCTGTTATTGTATGTTGCATAGAAATTATTTATATTAAGGCATCAGGCTTCATATCTTTCTCTGCTAGCAAGTGAAAAATATTGTTGATCCTTCGGCTTTAGAACTCTAGATCTTGAGTATGCAGCATTGTGGCTTGAATATCAAGCCAAAGAAAACCCAAGCTTTATTCATTGAGAATTGGGATGAGAAAAAGATGCATCTGTATTTGACTAATTAGAAAAGGTATTCAAATAATATGGTAACTAAACTTGACTTCTCATGAAATAAAGGAGAAAAAAATGCTGGCCTGCCAATTTCACTTATTGGAAGGGTGTCTAAGAAAAGATAATGAAGAAAATATCTCCACGGATGTATTAAGTTACTTCTACTTGTGCTTGGAAAAGATGTCCAAATAGAGATGTTGACAACTCGCCGATATCAGGAAGAATCATGCGGTTCAATATTTTGGGATATATTTAATGTTTTCTTTAAAATTTTGAGGTCTAAGTTTCTATACTTTTGTTTAAGTTTTAAGAGTTGTTTTAAATTTTTAAAGTTTTTTGGGTAAAAATTTGTTCAATATTTTTTAGAATAAGGTAAGCTGGTATTTTATAAAGAATTAGTCCTTTAATAAGAGGCTAGGATCTCACGTAATTGATTTAATCTTCCAATGTATGATATTTTACCTCTCTTCTTGAGATTTGAGTGTTCTTGGTAGTGTGGTCCTACTTCAAGTTGGCATCTGTCTTGTGCTTTATCAATTTTATTTTTTGATGTTTTCTTGTCACATAATCATCCAAAAGCAATCTAACCATGGCCTAATAACATTCCTTTTTAATTGGTACCATTTTACTTTTTAAAAATAATTCTTGCCTGTACAAATTTTCAGTTCATGTCAAGTAACCTTAGATATGTATAGTTGATGAGTGGGTTTGTAATCTTGACATGTTTAAAGGATGGAGAGTTCATTATGGTTTTCCTGTCTTTGCATTTTTCATTTCCCCTTCTGATTTTTAGTTTTAATTACAATGGGGGTTGTTTGGCATTTAGGTGAAAGAAACTGCATATAATGTTGATGAAGCTGTTAAAGAACTCCCAGATGCTAATTTGGTAAGCTTCATTAGTTTTCTTTTTTTCTTAGTCGTTATTATTCTTATTATATTTCGTGATTATGTGCAGAAACCTGAGGATCTATGGGCTAATCACTCAAAGGTGGTTCTCCCAAAGCCCCACATGGGGAGCAATTCATCATGGAAGGCCATCCAAAAAGTACGTGATATTAAATATGCAAGGCTTACTTAGGGCATAGAATTTAGTTAACATCACGGATGTCCACTCCAATAAATTTATTTCATAGAAAAAGCCCAATGTTTAAGCAATCATAGATTGAGGAAGGGAGGTCTTACCCTTACATAGAAGAGAGGCTATTTTCATGAGTTCAACCTTGTTTTACTATGTTGCAATGGAGCAACATTTCTGCTGCACCATTGTTTACCTATTGTCTTTTACTGTTAGATTCTCTTTAGAATATTTTTTTTTTCTATTGTTTTCTGTCAAAAGAAAAAAAAGAGAAGAGAAGAGAAAGGATGACAAATCTTTTCACTAAGTTACTTCATCTTAATAAAATGGTAAATGAATTTCTTCTTACAGTTAATCCATGTTGAGGGATGAATCTTTTGGTTGAACAAGAAAACTTGTTACATCAGTTTCAATGACAAGATGCACTAGTCCACAATTAGCTGTCTTGACAGAAATCAAGTTAGATAACTCAATCGATATTCATGGCTTTTGTTTCTTTATTGCGCAGTTTAAATATTCAGTTTTGCTTTTCTGCAGGTTCTGGGGAGTGGAGAAAATATAGGATTGAAACATTTCAGTCCTGTCAAACCTTTGGGCTCAGGGGATACTGGCAGGTGACTGTTTTCTTGATGAAGTTCTCTTATTTACTTTTGGTCAATCACACTAATTCGTTATTGTGAGCAAAGTTAGAGCACCTTCTAGATGACAATCTACCCCAACCAAGCTTCCAAAAAATAGAAACAATAATGGCTAAAAGTTTACCCCAATCGATTTTCCCCTTAATGAAATTATAATCCCATTTAGTAATGAGAGACGACGGAGATTATACCAACATGCTATGCTTGAATTTATGCAAGAATCTTAAGATGAAAAGGAAAAGTGATAGTAGGAAAAAGAAATTAAACTGCTGTCATTAAGAATTTTGCCATTTTTTCTCTTTCCTTTAGACTTTTTTTTTCCCAAAACAAGCATCCAAGCTTATTTTCTACCCTAGTTTTCATGTCGCCAGAAAAGAGAATAAAAAGAACTAGAAAATTTTCCATACTAAATGGGGATTGGATTTCCATCACTTATCCTGTACACACCACAATTATGTACATGTTTTAGCTTTTATAAGTTGCTGTTCCACACAATTGGGTAGCTTGTTATAGTACAAATTTCTGACTTACATTTGAGACCTCAGCTGTGGGAATGCAAGTCCAATGAGAGGTGCATTAAATTGTGTTTTTACTTCGAACAAAATCTCCTGAACATATTTAGGTCAGTTATGTTAGTCTGTGATGGCCATATTGCATGTTATATTCATTGGTCTCAAACTACTGGAGGAAGAAGCTTTTGTGTAAGTTACTAATTCTGCTATGGTTTGAGATCCATCAGTGTTATCCACAGCTCTGAGTATCATCCAACAAATTACTTACCTTTATTGCAAGTTTTTTGAAGTTTGGTGTTTGGAAATATTTGTGTATATTCAACATGTGCAGCAATATGTTTGCTTCAATATTTTCCATTTAACCGATATAATCAACTTTTTTAGTATGAGAACATATGCTTATAATTCTAATATGGGACTTTGAAGTTATTACTCATTTTATTTTATCTATTTTCTGTTAAACTCTTTATTCAGTCTACTTATATTTGTGAACTTATACCTCATTGATCTATGGACTCTATATGCTTTGGATTGCAGTGTCCACTTGGTGGAGTTGGTAGGTACAGGAGAATACTATGCTATGAAGGCTATGGATAAAAATGTCATGCTCAACCGTAACAAGGTAAGCTCCATTGTGGTAATTGACCATATACTTGAGATTATTGCACAAAATTGGCAAATTGTATGGATTCCAAAAGCTTCTTCATGTTGGGAAAGTCAACTATCTTGCTGCCTGGTTCAGATCAGTTTGACTGTGGTTCCACCAGAACTCATCCAATTTGAGTAGGAATTTATCCTGATTTGAACCTGAAGCAAACCAAATCAGTCTCTAACTGATACAACCCTCAATTGGCCAATCTAGCACCAAATTGAATCCAAATAGAATTCAAATTCAGTTAAATCAGCACCTAAACATCTTGGTTCACTCCTAGATAATCTTAATTCCTGTTACTAACTCACACTTTAAACTTTTCGGAGGTGGAGAAACCTTGTACAAACTCGAATACAAGAAATACAAACAAAAAATGCAAACTAGGTTACATAGAAATTGAACACGACTTTACAACACGAACCTTGCTTTGGTTGCTCTTTTCTTGCTGTGGATTTCCCCTTGGTGGTGGAAAATCCAGCAACACTTCTCTAAACATCCAAGAACCAGCGTGAACGATGTATGCAAGTGTTGCTTCGAAATGTCCATGAAAATCCTTTTTTAGGATTCTTTGATGCCTCCTAATCGATTAGGCTCACCCCTAATTGATTGCCACGTCAGCTCACCGTTCGGACACTTGCAGAATCATTCTTTTTGAACCCCGAATCGATTGATAAGCTATCTCAATTGATTCAGAAGCTTCTAATCGATTGCCCTAATCGATTACCTATGCTTCTGTTCCTTCGCGACACTGGCCAATCGATTGATCAATTTATCCCCAACCTTATGTGCTTCTCGCGACAAACAACTCTAAATCGATTAGCAAACTACCTAATTGATTAAGATATTCTTAATCGATCAATCCAATCGATTAACATGGCCGGAATCGATCGCTCTAATCGATTCCGACACCGTCTGTTCTCGCGAGAAATGCTGCTCTAATCGATTAGACCAATCAATTAGGCTTCGCCTAATCGATTAGGTTAGGGCCAATCCATTACCCAACCTTAACTTGCTTGATTCATGTCTAAGGTTCCGTGCCGAACATTGGGTTAACTGTGACCTGTTGGGACTTTCCGTTGCCTAGAATCCCGTCAAACTTGACCTACCAGGACTTCTTCACCAAGTGTTTGGTCAACCTTTGACGCACTTGGACTTTCGATCACCTAGTGCAGTCCTCCTTAATCTATTTAGATTTTCCTCTTGCTTAATCCCCAGTTAGGACTAGTCACTCGGTAGACTTCCACCCTTCCTAACCTCAGTTAGGACTTCTCTTGCCAACGTGCAATCCACCTTGAACCACTTGGACTTCCCTTTGCCTAACCGCAGTTAGGACTAGT
>JBBPFP011036223.1:0-13109 GCA_037974795.1 Kaempferia galanga | reverse complement strand
ATAGAGTTTTTTTTACAAGTAAAAAAATTGAAACGATCTTCCTTATTTATGATCCCTCGAGGATAATAAAAATAAAAAACTTATTTTTCTACGCAGCAATGTCTTCAGTGACTGTACTAATGAGAGAGGATGTGATCAATGAGTAATTTGCATGCCACCTACAAGTCCAAATAGCAAAAACTTTAGAGTTTTGCATTTGATGTGTAAGCAGAACTACAACTGGTTACCCTTGGATTAAGTTAGAATGTTGAAAAACAGTTAATGAGAAGACAGTTAGACTCTAACTACCAAATGAATATACCAAAAAGTCAATTTTCAGAGAAAACATTCAGGGGAAGGAAAATCAGTAAACGAATCTCAAAAAATGAATAGCTGTCGATGTTTTAAAACCTATTTACCCTTTATATCTTTTGCCGGGCACGATTAACCAAGCTCTGGAAGGTGAGATAGAGATCTTTGTTCTCTGTACCGAAAATCTTGTCAGCCGTTGCCAAAGTATCCTTCGCAAACAAGTCAAAAACTGAGTTACCGAAGTGACAGAGTCTTGTGACGTATTGAACTCATTGCAAGGAACATATAGGAAAGAGCAACTTGTAGTAAATCAAGGCACTGTTATACCTTACTTGACTGTCTATGAGCATTGAACTCCTTGACATTGGCTAAAAATGCAGCAAATTGCTCATACGAGAGGCGGCTCCTGAATCAGATGGACAAATTGAACAACAGAAGTTGGTTCTCGATAGTGTACAAAGCAAATGATCAAAGAAACTAACCTTGCTTGACGGAAGAGTTCCTTTCCATCTGTACGAGAAGTACGTCCTAGAAAATAACAATTAATTGAAACTAGTCACAACCGATCAGTGATCATCCTATAAATAACTAAAACTAACCTGGCAATGATTGCCTATGAGGAGGAGAACTGGCAGTAGAAGATTGCTGACTGGAAGTATACAAAGGTGACATAGAATCATGCTCTTCGTATTGAGATGTTGTTGGCGATGTTGCTCCAGACAAGAATATAGGTGATGATCTGATAGCTGAGAATCCTATAGGAGTACCATTAGTTGAAGAACCTTTGGGTGTGGTAGAAGGAGTCAGGTTTGGCGAGATGTATGGTGGGATTGAGAACTGATGCATACTAGGATCTGCTTTCAAAAGATGCTCGGATTTCATCAGCATCTATCTATATTTATATCTATGAAGTACTTTATCAAAATTAATTGTAAAAACTGTACCATCTTGACTGGACTCTCCTGTTTCTTTTATTTTAGCTGATTCATTTGCAACCGCTTGACTAATATTATCATCATCTTGTTTCACAAATCCACAAAATAGAAATAAATAATCAGTAAACATATGAAAAAAAAAGTTCCAGTAAGATATGTCTATTGTTTGACAGGGGTCCCAAAAGATGCAACAAAAATACAAGATTTTTTTTACATGGGTGGTGAGTAATGTCTGTTAGGAAGTTTTATGTTTGCACTCAATATAGACATTTTATGTAAGAATTGAACAAGGTGATTGACGTTAGGCCTCAGCCGACCCCACCTAGTGGGATAAGGCTTGTTGTTGTTGTTGTTATTGTATGTTAGAATTGAACAGAAAAATCAATAATGAAAATAACTAATAGAAACAAATAGTCGGACAGAACTCTACCTTTCCAAGAAGATACTCTAGCGATTGGTGGTTTTTGCATTCCAATATCAACAGAATCTGATTGTTGCTATGCATAGGAAAAGAAAAAAGTGATAACACAATATGAGTAAAATTTTACACACTACTTGTACAAATTTGACATACAGGTAACCTGTCGTTGCTTAATGAGTCAACCAGTTGCCTCTTGAACATCTCCAACTACAAAAAGAAAAATTTAAATTTTGTAAAAAATTATTATTTCACAATAACGAGAATACCATATATCCACTTTCTAACGTTTTCTATTTGTGAAGGAAAAGGACTGCCTAGCATATGCACTTGGTTCCTTTCCAAAACATGTACTCAAAAGACATGCAACAGTTTGTAGAGAATTGATCAAATCATTGATTGTTGATTGTTTGCAATGTGGCTTAGAACTATTCAGATGAAACAGTCACACTGAGAGATTTGAGACAACAAAGAAGACATGCTAGAGTGAGAAAAAATTGAAATGGTTACAGAATAAGTACTATTAAGTAATGAATGCTATCGATGCATGTAGCATACTTAAAGTTGTAGTTCAGAAGAAAGATCATATGCCAAAGTTCCCAGTAAGAGTGAAAAAGATCCAATTCACAACTTTATAGCGTAGGATGAAGTTATGAAATGATATTATGCTCTAATTTTATGGACCTTGCTTTCGTTACCACCAGCATCTGCAATCACACCCTAGCCTCTTGAACAACAAAGACAGAAAAATTCTATGAAACGTCACCTATTTCCAGCTTATTCAACCATATCCTTCATCCGCTATAATCCAGGCACAACTTTACTAAACACCACGAATAAACATAAAAATTGAACAAAAATTGCCTCTTCTCCGACAAAAAACATATATTAATGACTTGTGTGCAAAATCCCGGTGAACAATTTTAGAGAAAGACCATTTTTTTAGTCAACCCTAGTCACAACTTTGACAATGCAATTGCGATCAGTGTCTTTTATATGGTAGGAAGCAATTCTTCCTCATGCCCATGGTAGGAGAAAACACAAGTGCATCTGAAGCATCACATGGTTCCTTTTTATTTTTGCCAGAAAGATTTACAATTTAACAGGAAAAGAATAACAGAAAAATTGAAACTTCTGTTTTGAAAAAAAAGTACCTTGGATAATTCTCTGGTCATTTTCTTCGAGGTCGTAGTCAGCATCTGCCGTTCCCTAGAAAGCTTAGCCTTCAAACAAGCGCATAGGTACGATTAATCCCAAACGGACTACAACACAAGTCGAGACCGAAGAATCAACATCAAAACCACTCACGTTCTCTTCGTCCATATCCCTGAGGCGAGCATCGGACACTTGGACCAAGCGATCGAGGCGAGCGATCTTGCCGTGGAGGTCCTCGATAACCAGATCACGGTCGGTGATCATCTGACGCAGACGGTCAGCCGCCCCTTCCAGGTGGGAGACGCGGGAGGTGATCGCCAGGGAGGCGATCCGCCGCGCGAGGTCGAGCTGGTCGTAGGGGTCGACAGGGATCACCGCGAGCAGCTCGTCGGGGAGGTGGAAGTCCGTCGCGTCCCGCGCCATCGCTGGTCGAGTGGACCAGCCGCCGCAACCCTTTTCGTGTCTGCTTCGATCACGGGGCGGGGGATTTGATCGCTTGCTTCCTCAATTTGTAACTTTCCCACTCCATTTGATTAACCTCCGTACCCAATGATTTACCTGATGGACCATAGATTGAACTTGTGGGTCCACCTGGAGGGCCACGTTTACGGCAAATAATAAGACGGGTATGTTTGTAAAAGACGCCACGTAAGTGCAAATTTTGGATTCTGTTGGGTTGGCAAGTTGCTGTTGGGAAGTTTCCATTCTGTGTGACGGATCATATGCAATATGCAAAACGTAGAACAGCATCTCGACCATTTGAATCGCGTCTTTAGTAAGTCAGAGCTATTCATGCCATATAAAATTTTATAACATAATACAAGATACATGAAACTAATTTTACTTGAAATAAGATTGAAATCTTTTAAAAATTTATATAATCTAAAAAGGACGGTATATTATAATTAGGGCAAAAAGTGGAACCACGAATATAATGACCCTCTGTATGGGAGATTAGGTGATACAAATATCAACCATAAATATTTATCATTTCAACACTTTCATGTTGGTTGTTTTCTTCACAATTAAATAAGAGAACAGGTTTCAAAAGTGGAAGGATCTACCAACCCCTAACTCTTTTTTTTTAACAAAAATGATAATTATTGTGAAAAAGAATAATACTCAACTAAGTAAATATTTGTACATAGAATACTTTGATTCATGACAAAATATTTAATCGACAAGTTAATTTTCAGGTCAATACATTACATGGAGGGAGGGAGCAATAAAGAATAAACTTTTAACTTGTAGACCAGCCCCAATGAAAAGTTACATGACAAAGCCGATGTATTATTTACATGAATATAACTCAAGAACGTCAAGCCTTCAAAAGCCAAAGAGTATCATTTCCTCCTGGATCTTGTATGCTTTTAACCAAGGAAGGGATCCAGATGCGATAAAATTCCAACACAACTTGCCATGGTTGGCATTTGTCGAGAATTCAGGTTGTCAATGGTTGGTTATCTTGTGGTGTCTGCTCTGTGTATGCTTGACCCTAGTTTTGGGAATCTCTTGATGGGTAAAAGAATGAAATTATGCTTTCGGAAGATGCACTGCCCAGCAACGAGAGCAGAAGGGACCCTAAAGAGTTTGTAGGCCTTGGTGGCGGTTGAGTTCTTTGATGCGGGCTAAGGTTGGGAACTTCTTGAGCCTCATTGTTTGCAAAGGGCACGACAGGTGGATCGAGCTCTCTGGCTTGATCAGACCTTGCAGATGGTTCAGCTGTCGCAATTGTGGGTTCATTCCCAAAAGGATTGCGGTTAGGTATGCTTACTCTTGCAATGTGAAACGTTGAAGTGTAAATAGCAGATGATGTGATCTGAACGCCAGTTTGTTGCTGCAGCTGAGTGCGAGTTCTCATAAATCTTTGTAAGGCAGGGACCTGAAATAAGATGAAGAACACTGTAAATGCATTGTTAAACGACAGAATCACAATTCCTCAAGCTCCCATCAACCATTAGATTGTTTTGACAAAAGAGCCCAAAGTGTTTGTGTGAGAGCTACGGAATAGCATGAGCAATAAAGTAAATTTAGCCAATTCACTAAGCTCACAAGAATGTCAACATAATGAATCGAGAAGAAATAACTAAGTCAGAAACACCTTTGAAGATCTTCTTGTATGAAATTTGATTATTTTGAACATAATTATGAATCTCAAATAAATCCCAAAGAATTCACACCTATCTTTTATATCATCTTTTTTTTTTAAACCAGATAATGTGCCTCGTGTCAACTGAAAAGACTTACTAGTTTGCAAACAACATCAAGTAGGAATTGGATTGGAGGACAAAAGACCATGAAAAGTAGTGTTTAGAAACAAACAAGAAATTTGTTCGCAGTGATGCTCCTTAATTTACTCATGGGTGTTCCACAGAGTCTGGCTCTAATCAGCCATTAGATTGCTTTGATGAGCCTAAATTGCTGGTGTATGAGCTATAGAGAAGCATCAACAATAAAGTGAATTTAGTCGAGTAACTAGAGCATATAGATCTCCAGAAATTGGCATGATGAAACAAGGAGACATAGCAAAGTCAGCCTTTAAAGATCTTTTAAGACAATATTTGTTATTTTGGACATAAATATAAAAATCTCAAATAAAATTGCAAACACTTCATATCTATCTTTTTCAAAGTAGAAAATGTTATGCCTCATGCTTCCTTGGTGGTAACTGAAAAGGCTTCTAGTTGTAGTTTGCAAACAACATTGAGCAGGAATACTATCGGAAGACAAAAGATTATGAATTATATATAGTGTATCAAAACAAACAGGAAATTTGTTTCCGCTGATACTTCTTATTTGCTTGTACTTTTCAATAGAGTTCGTCTTAAAGAAATTTATTCTTTAGCACTTACTACAAGAAATTTCATTTACAAAAATGCTGTGCATTAAATCGCGTAACAGTAACATAGTAAGCAAGAGAAAATCAAGTTTCAAATCTAAAGCCAAATTGTTATTGCCAAGCATGAAGATAACGTTAATATTGTAGCTAAAGAACCATTCACCTCAAATCGGTTCCAGAAGTAAAGAATCAAGTGTTGCATAAATGCTGCCATTGCAGAAAAGGCCACATAAGAAAAACCTGAACAAAAGGACAAAGAAATTTAAAATAGATAAATTTCACCTATCTTCCAAAAATAAACTTTATGACACTCACCATAAGGATAAGAGAAGAAGTAGATGTGAAATACGAGGAAATATAGCAAGAAAAAACGAGGAAAGAACTGCATTGATATAGTTGTCCGCACGCTACAAAATGAAGCACAAAAATGATTATATAGAAAAACTGCATTATAATCAAAGGTTATTTGAAGTTATCTATAGCTCGAAAAAAAATTATATACATTTATGATACATTATACACCAAGTGGCACTTACAATTATCTCAATTGTTGTTTTCAATAAGGTTAATTGGTAATCTTTAATATTTGATCTCTGCAAAGTGTACTCAGTGGTACCTCCATTAAGCAGCCCAAGGAACTCAACGGAAAAGCTTGCGACATACTTCCTTAGTGGATAACTGCGGGAGGTGTTTGTGATACATACAAATCCACCAATTCCTTCCTACTTTTAGTTAAACAAAGAAGAAAAAAGAGAAAAAGAGGAAGAAAAACAAGGCTGCAGAGATGTTCCAAAACATTGTTTATCGATGGACTTGAGGCCATTACTATAATGGTTTTAACATTGTGGCATACTGCACCGCTAGTTATGAGGTGCAAACTTGTCATCCACCAAGTGCAAAAAGATCTGCATGTAGGTACCTTTGTCAAATCCTGATAGGTGCCTAATCAAGATATCTGTTTACAACGAATGGGTATTAAAATGATATATTTCTCAGTTAAGGTACCAAAAAGGTAATTAGGCATTTAGAATGGAGTTAGGGTATGGTTGTTGATTTTGATGCTAGCTTTAGCATCATTGGGGCACAGTGAGGTTGAGGACCTAATACACCTGGCATTTATGGTTACTACTCCAACTTCAAATTAGAACTATCTGTTTGCTAGAGGCTGTATAACCTAAAGTTGCACACCTGGCATAAGTCAATACAGTAGAGTCATGAACAACAAGACAAACAGAGATATTACCTGATCATCGTAAATAACTCACACAGCCACACAAGAGTTAAGACCAAGATTGCTAGTAGTTGGTCATCGTAGAACTCAAATAGGAAAAATAGGATGCCAATCATAATCTGCAGCAACAAAAAATATCAGATGAGAAGTGCCATCAACTTGATTCAGCAAACTTGACAAACTACAAATCACCAAAAAAAGATTAATTTCACTTGTTCACTTACAGGTACAAAGACCAAAGACTCGATTACATGCACAAAGATTAACTGAAACGTCGGAAGGTGATTACGAGCATGGTGTTGAAGCTGGACTGAAGTAAGACCCAAGAGAATGAAAATGTACAATTAAATATATAGGCTATGGAAATACAAAGGATTACTTCTAACAAAAAAGAAAAGAACAAACCTGTAAATCTAAGCATCCGAGATTGTGTTTCCCTCAAAGTAAATGAAACTGACATCGTAGTGGTAAAGAATACAAACAACGACATTATGAGAACACCGCATTTGGAGACGAAGTACTCTGCAAAGTTAGAATGAATCAATTTCGGGTCAAGAACATTAGCAACAAATTGATGTGTTTTCAAGAGAAAAATAAGTGTTGTTCATTTCACCTAAATCTAATTGGCAGAGATATATCACAATATATAGGAGTCAATCACATTAAAATTCATGCTTACATTTCCGTTCTCATCTTCATTAACCAGCAATAAGGTTTCATGATACTAGCATGCATTACATCTTACAGGATTAAGAATCATAATCAGATGAGCATCTTTATGTTTGTCAAAATAGAAGCAATGTAGATAGCATACAAGGTGATCCTTGGTGGGGACTTCATGGATTGGGTTAGATTTGGTTCACACCAATAGTACAGACAACTACTAGTATCTGAGCTGAACCAACCAAGCCAAAACAAGACTGAACACATGCTAGATCAGGTTCAGGTATCAAATAAACACAAACTTTGACACTCTATTGGTCATATTCAAATTTGGAAATATTTTCATGTATACGCACACTTATGAAACTGAATGACTACAGGGATCGACTGTTCCAGAGTTGAATATTAAACAAAATAGAAAGATTTTTATTTTGTGAAAAAAGTCAAAGATCAACAAACCTCCAAAACGTGTAGGACCATTTGATGCTTCCTGGCCATAGCTAAGATCATAGAACTCTTTTGTTTGATAATTGTAAAGATAACCTGCAAAAATTCATGAGACTCATTAAAGAGGAAACCCTTCTGTGAGAAAAATACTAAGACTTATTAATCTCTGGATAAAGCAAGAAACATTTATTACAGTGAACCAAAAAGGACTTGCTTCCTAATACAAAATCTAAATCTGAGACATAACTAATGAAAGGGAACTAAAAGCACAAGGCAGAACTGATTTCCGAGTAAAAACCAATGATTTCCGAGCGGCAGCTATAACCTTCCAATATTGTTCAACAGAAAAAGGTGGATTAAAATTTTTTTTAATGATTGTAAAAGGAGTTCCATATATCATTGGTTATCAATGATTGTAAAATTCATTTAAATATAGGTGATGATATAGCACGGGATCGAATCCATGGCATAGAAAGATTCATATAACTAACCCCACTTAGTGGCATAAAAGTTTACTTGCTGTTGTTATTGTTATTGTTGTTTATTATAAAATAAGTTCCAACATTTCAGCAATAAATCTAATACAATGATTCATTGACAACGCAGGAGCATGATAAAAAGAAACAAACAAACAAAAAAAATTCTCACCATGCCCAGGAGAACTTAGAAGTGTGTTCATCAAAATAGTATCATAACCAACAAAAACGTTGATAAGAAGTTGCTGCCACCTATCAAGAGATATACACATTAATAATACATCTTAGACCTTTTTTTTGTTGGGAAGGGTAAAAATGGCAATCATATGATGCTTCATCAAGGCATGAGACAAGATGTTTGTTTTATCTCCTAGTTCAATGTTTCTCAATTTAATGGGTGCATAGTTTGTGGAATTGGGATCAAGGCACCAAATTATTAAAAAAAACATTTTGGTGGAATAAAAAAAAAATCAGAATTGACAAGGAAAATGCAAAAATAAAAAATAAATATTTATCTTAGACATCAGAAAATGTTTTCACTGTGCATTACTTATACTATTTGAATTCAACAATTTTCAACATTTGATATAAACATTTCCCCATTGTCATTAAACATCCTTGTTAACACTTTCCCTTTTTGACTAGTATCTTTCTATTTTCAAAAGAACTAGATATCATATCCAAAGCAATAAATATGTAATTAATAATAGCATTTGCCTAAATTCCTAACATCATTTACTAATGATATAAGAACTAGTTAATAATTATAACAAAAAACTACAATAGCATAAAGGTCAATTATGAATCGTGACTAAAAATTAAGCAAGCATCAATAACATTTATTAAATTAAAATCAACAATGTTACACCACATAATAATCCAGCAATATTTGAAATATTATACATCTGGCTTACATAATTTAATGGATCCTTTCACATTAAATTAGCAACAAGTTAAACATATTTCCAAAATAGATGGATTATCTAATAATTTAAACATAAGAGGTACAGTCACCTGTTCCCAAAGCATGAGCTTTGAGCGGATATTGTAATATTGACAGTTTGTATGTTGTGATGAGATTTGGCTACTTCAGGAAGCAGGAAATATCCCTGCAAAATAAATATGCAACACTATAACTTGTGTAGCTATGACAGGATTGATAAAAGGTTCCTGCATATGCAAATGGATGCAAGAATGGCCCTATCTTGAAAAGACTGATTGTTTTATTACCTTTTCTGTCGTATATAAATATGTTGGCTCAATTGCTCTGCTTTTCTTCTCAAGATACTGAACTGCAACATGGAACAGAAGTGTCAAAATGGACACCACAATAATCCCTTATTAAAATATGTGCATAGACTATTAACAAACTACCTGGCAAAGACTTAAGATCTTCAAAGCGAAGTAGCCGTAAACACTCAAGAAAATCAAGAAATGCATACCACCCTGCACGTTTCTGTAGTTCAAAGCTTGTCCCTCAGAAATGAAAAGGAGATTGTACAGAAGACATAATAGTAACTAAACCAAGCAACAAAAAGATTTTCAGAATGTACCTGGTTTATATAAAATGCACAGAACTGTTTTGAAAAATATTTGGATCCAAAAGATATAGTTAAAAATCTTTACAGATGAAATGAATCTTCAGATACAACAAAGATGAACAACTATAATCATAATTTTCAGTTTAATTGCCTAAGCAGTGTGGACACAAAATTATCTAGATCCAAAATGATCAAAAGAAATTCCAATTTAAATCCTTCCCTTCCTCTCACCCTTTCCCTTGACCTTGTATTCATCCATTTAAGTAAATAAGTTTTTAATGCGTTTGAATGCAGTTCCAACCCAAAGATTAAAATCTTGTTCTGAGCGAGGGTAACCACCCCTGGCAAGAATGAAAGGTGTTGGCATCCTTTGATCATGTTGATCTTGGTATCCCACATGTCAAACCCTAACAAAAGAATAAGAAGGCTCATTGGAACCTCGTGACCTATAAATCGCAGAAGGCTCGCTAATTATCTTATTTGCAGAGAAAGGTTCACAAGTCGTTGCTGAGAAAGGATTGCCTCACCTTCCCCTCATTTTCATGAACTCTCAAGTTCTCATCCTGTTTCGAATGTTGGGACAGTCGAGAAGATGATAAATTTTATAGCTTCGGCTGTGATAACTGACACAAAATAATATCTCAAACTATGTTCCTAACACAACAACTTTTTGACGACAAATTCCCATTCACCCAAACAATCTTTCAACCTAGCTATTTGGTCATATTATCATTTAGTTGACTAGTTAGATACATGGACGTTAAACAAGCTTCTAAACTGTAGTGTCATCATTGCATGCCCCTTGGGTTAAAACTTATAAGCTTGTGGTGCATCCTACCAAATTTTACAAGCCATAGTGTCAAGATTGAAAGGCAACCTTGAATTGATTATCACAGAAGGTGCAAGAGATTAAAAAAAAGTCTAAAAGAAAATGTATAAAGAGCTCGGAACAAAAATAAGATTCATGTAGTTAACCCTATATACTTGGGCAACACATGTTTTTATGATGCTGGCAACATAAGTTAAATTTCTTCAACTGTTAGGTAGTACTTAGGATCAAATAGTATTTTGAAAACACAGTAATCTTCAAAATGAGTAACAGTTAACTGTAAGGGAAATTTTTTTTTTATTTTGTTTTAAAAAGTTAAAGATGCCTATGGTCATAGAATTGGCACCAACACCTTTCAAACATCATCAGCATTCAGAATTGTAAACAACTTGGAACTGGAATTCGAGTTCCAAGAACATGGTGAAAGGTTTTGACAAAATTTCAAAATCAAAACCTCAAGAATTGGGAGGAATTTAAATTATTGAAGAAGCTCTTAGCAGAGTAAAGCAACTGAGTCTCGAGATAAATAATGACATCCAGCAGACATGAACACTTTAAAATGATGGTTGTCAATGAGCACAATGTTCATGAACAAGAACAATATCAAGCTTATTACGAGCTCATTTATGTTAATTCCAATCAACACAACATGTAGTCATGAAAGAATACTAATACTTTTAATAAAATTAAGAACTCAGACAATTAAATGCAGCAAAAGGATAAGTGCCATGAAAATTGATTCTCACCCATAAATGACTGGCAGAGATCAGGGACTCCTTTCCTCTCTTCAAAAATGAAATAAATTGTATCTTCAACTTACTAGAGAAGTCTCTCACTTCTACTTGGATGAATTCTCTGATAGAGATTGGGCGTCCAATTTGAAGAATTGGTGACTCACTTTTTGAATTTGTCTCATGTTCAATGGTCTTAGTAATGGTAATATCAGATGTTTTTTCCACCGCAGGAACAAGCAACTCTTTGTCATTCTTCCATGATTTAAAAATCAGTTTGCTCCTTCGAGAGCCTGAACCTAACCAGCTTGACCAAAACTTTGTCGATAAAACAGTGAATCCGTCTGCAGCAATATCTGTACTGCCAGTATTATCCCTAAGAACTCCACTCTGCAGCTCCAAACTATTCCATCCAGATGAGGTCTGAGTCCAAAGACCTGCAGTAGTTATCTGAAATAACCAATATGAGTCGATAATCAAACCGTAAAAAAAATGGTGTAAATCAAAATGGAAGCTTGCAAAACAAGTGCTACAATGAGTTACCAAACAAGTTTTTTTTAAAAAAAAAGTTTAGCAAATAAGTACTACAAGAAAAAGGTAGAAACTCAAAAATTGTCCTTCTGAGTAGGTACATATTTAAATGTCCTGTAAATGGTATACATATGGATACATATGAGATATAGATGCAAGGATATATCCATGTTTTCCATGGAAAATAACAAGATCCTGATGTGTGTATCCAAGTAAAATCAGCTCGTGAGTTAAACATCAATAGGCAAAAAAAAAAAACTGTACTAGAGTTGTTAGACTGAATTAACACTAGGAAAATGACATCCAGCAGAAGAAGAAAAATAGAATACCTTGATCTGTACTAGTTGAGCTTCTCCAAATTTGACTCCAGATAGCTCACTTGCACAACCAGGCTAAAAACAAAAACAAATAAGAGAATAAGTTAGTTAAAATATTCAGTCAGGTCTCTTCTTCATTCTATCTTTGAGGTTCTTAAGGAATTCAAAATTTTGATAGCTAATCATTTTTGAGAAACTTCTCCAGGACTTCAGCAGCCCACTCATTCCCTAAAATACAACAAGCACATCAACAGTTTATCATATTTCATTTTAATAAAGTCCCATCACGTTAACTCCTAATTTTCTCAAAATGTTGCTTCTAGCATAAGATAAATTCTGCAATTTCAGAAAAAAAAAAAAACTAGATGCCTCCATAACAATGCAAAAGGTAGAGAGCCGAAAATGAATATTATAAAACCAGAGAAGTTGGCCATCAAGCTGCTCAGACTCAGTCATCCACCGAAAAGAAATCATTGTAGATTAAAACCCATTTAATAAACTGAATCTTCCAACATTAACAACGATAATTAGTCTAAAAGCTTTTCTATCTTTGCAATACTTGAGCACTATGTTGGAGATAATGCATTCCTAAGGGGTAATAGTTTCTCCTTTGGCTATGAAAAAGCATATTCTGGCATCATTTTCAACGAGTGAAAAAAACAGAACACGAATTCTCAAGTATGTTGATAGGCAAACATTGGTCTT
>JBBPFP011036117.1:0-13110 GCA_037974795.1 Kaempferia galanga | reverse complement strand
ACTACATATGTAACAAGCTGGGTGCATATAATTTATATTCTTCAGCTTGAGGGGGAGTGTTAGAATATTGTAAATATAGCTAAGGATAATTTAGTATCTCTAAATATAATTAGGGATAATTTGATATCCCTAAATATGTCTAGCGATAATTATTTCTTAATTTATTTCCTAGAATAGAGTTTAATTTATTTCTTAAAATAGACCCTAACTTTGTATATAAATAGGGTTTCTTTCATATTATAAGATACAGTTTTTCCTCATGTTAAATAACATTATCTGTTATTCATGAAATGATAAAGAATAATGTTGTTATTCTTAGAGAATGAAATAAGAAAGAATTTGCATTCCTTGGTTTGTGTATGCATGTTTAGTCCTCATTTCTATATTCAGATTTGCGAGTACTGTATAAAGTATCAGATTTGGAATAAATCTCCACAAGATCATAATACCGACAGTTAAAAAATTTACTTAAGAAGATACCTATTCTAACGTACCAGAATAATTAGAGATTGAGTAATCGTTAAGACGAATTGGGAGGGAATAACAGCTCTACAGGATTAGGATTCCATGGTATTTCTGCTACAAAAAGCAACAACTGTTTCATAGGAATTCATCAGGAATGGAATAGTTATTTCTGTGAATCCAATGTACTACTTTCTGTTCCCTTCTGTTTGTTTTTTTTATTAATTTTCTAATGTACTTTCTTTTTTTACTTCAGGCACTAGATTGGCTGAAATATAATTACTGGGAGGCCCAAAAGAACAGGATTCCTGACGTTCGTAAAGTAATTAGGTCTAAGTTACTTGAGATGACTTGCTACTTGAAAACAAAGAATGTCGCAACTAGTTCATGTGTCAAACAGAGACGTGAGTGAACATTTCATTTTTGGTTTTTTTTATCATTAGTTATATTTTAAGAAATGACAAGGGCAAAGCTTGCTTGGTATATTATGTGCGATTCAGATGCTTCTTTCATCCAATTCATCTCTCTATCAGGCTTATATTACTCTTTTATGTACGTGACATTCCATGAATCACTCAAAATTTTGGGTTGACTTGTCTGGTATTCATATAAATTCAGGCCAACAAATAATACAGTCCACTAAGTAATCTATGTTCTACTTACAGTCAGTTAATTTGACCAAAGTGTATTTATCAAATCATAAGATCTGATTCACTTCCAAATTTGCTACAATTGTATGACCCCTAGGCTCCTTGAATCCCTGTTCCAAAGGCATAATTCACTAGTAAAATACAAAACAAGGCCATTTGATGATGGCAAGCTTCATTCAAATAGATCTAGATCTGTAACTTCAATGTTTTATCTCTTGTTTTTATATTGAGTTTAGCATACAATTTTATTTGTATCAGATACATCAGAGGTAGTTGATATTGACTTAAAGAATAAGGTTCAGTATCATATTCTTTCCTTTGAAAGCGCTGCAATAAACAAAATTGTCGCACAATTACTGTGTAAATAACCATGATTTTATGATGACTTAGTATGCCCATTTGAATTTGACAAAATAAAAATAATAATTATATTTGAGTTAAACATCTCGAGACAATCAACATTTGAATCTAGTGAAAATTATGAATCTAAATCTAGCCTTGATTGATTTGAGATAAGAAAGATAGATCTGGATTTAGGTTTTGTTGAATAGTCAAAATTATTGGATGCTTGAATTGTTGCCGTGTAATTAACCATGATCTTTTAGGATGACTCTAGTGTGTCTGTGAATTTTTTGTAACTAAACTTATAGCTATATTTGATTTCTCGAAATTATTGACATTTGACTCTTGTGAAAAACAAGAACCTAAACTATTTAGTCATGATTACATGAGACAAGAGATTTGTTTTGGGATTTCAGTTTTGTTGAATAATCATGACATTATTGGAAGTTTAAATTGTGGATCGATCCACACAACTTGAGATTAAGATTTCAGAACTACAATCAGATTTTAGAGCTTGACAAAATAGTTGAGCTTATCCATTTACATATTATGCTTAATACTAGTCTGAAATGCTAGCCCAAATTAGTAGTAATATACTCATCTGAGGTTATAAAATTTCTTTCTTAGCTTATGACTCACTGGATGTCACATCCAACATCAGCTCAAAATGCTCAAGTCTAAATCAATGATTTCTTGCTTATCTAAGCATATGAAAACTCTTTATTAGCTATTAGTGTACAACTCACCAAATGGAACAAACTAGGTGTCACATGTACTACTTACTACTAGTATGTTCTTTGTTTTCTTCGTTGATTGCAGTACTCTTATGGTTTTATTTCTACCCATATATGTTTATTTATTACCTTTGCTTTTCTGCCCACTTTTGACAGGCCTGAATGGATCTGATATGCTAAGAGCAGGGAATAAACTCTCTTCACGCATGACCACAATGCTTCAGTCTTCTATATCCAATAGTAAGTTTCGAGTTTCATATTTCTTGTCTAATTCGATTTTGATAATATGCTAGAATTTGAGTGCTTAAATGTTTAATACAGCCATGACAAAAAACCATTGTATTAAACCATATGGATTAGTCATATTATGATGATGATTTTCAAGGGAACTGCTTGTAAATACTATGAAGATTCAGTCGACCAATTATGAGTAGGAAAGGTGAGATATGTAAGTCGATGGTATGGAAGTCAGATTAAAATGAAAAACATTGGAGACATTTTCAGATCTAGTCAGGAAATTGCAAACAGGGGAAAGTAATGGAACTCATACCTAGAACTATATCCAGAAAAAGCTAAGAAACAACAAAAACTAGAGCTATCTACGTGCCTGGACTAAATTGTTGATCATACCAAGAGCTATTGACTTAATACTTAAATTAGGTTTCTTTATCTTTAAATGGTTTTCTTTGGCAATGGAATGAAACATTTGCTGTTTTTTTGTGCATCGTATTGACTCATTCAAGGAACAAATCTGGTGTCCATTTTGCTTGCTTATTTTGCACTCTTAATTTGTTACCTTGAGTTGTGCTTCAAATTGTTTCTTCATATGACAGCATAACTTTTTACAGGGTCTGGAAAACCACTACTCAGGATAACAAAAATTATTGCTCGTCTCTATTCATCTTATCCATCAGAAGTAGTTTCTGTTCTATTGGAGCTTTTTCATCTACAAACACCAGGATTCTCTGACAACATTGATGTGGACAATTCCATTGAATCAGATACTGGCAATCAAGGGTCCGCCAATTCGTTGCATGATTTAAAAACTATCATTACCAGATTGTCTAGCAAGAAACCCAGATTGTTATTGAGCTTGCTGAGAAAAATTCTTGAAACTATTGAAATCAGATTCGCCAAAAGCCTCTCTGGTAAATACCTAGACATGCTACTAAATTGTTAATTTGTGTGGATTTTCTCCTACTTGATATTATGCTTGCCTATTGCTGAAGATCCCTAGTCTTTTCTTCTCCAGGTGAATGCGATATTCATTTATCTCAGATTCCATCTGAGGTAGATTACATGACTAATTTATGTTCCCTTGTTCGATGGTTAATTATGAACCTCAAGTCATTGAAGGGTTCTGGGTTCATTCAATTCGACGATGAAGCTGAAGCCATTTCTATTCACAAAAATACAGTGCCCAAAGTTTCACTTCATAAGCTTATCCGCAAATGTCTGACTTTATCTGACATTGGAAACAAGCATCTTTGTGATTCTGTGCTGCTACTTGTTGAGATGACAGAGGATAGTTCGGTAAAAGAGAGATTAAAGAAACTCCCTTTGCTCAACTATAAAGCTCCACCCGCAGTCCAGGTCCCTTCCTATTCTAACACCGAGAGCATGCTATCAAAAGAAGAGGATGCAATTTGTCAAGCTACAGAGAATTTGGCTATCTTAAAGTCGAAGATCAAGGCTTGCAGCCAAAGGGAGGTTGCTCCAGGGGCTGATGTTTCAGATACAGACACCACATGGACCGTGGCCAAATCATGGATCTCATGCCCGATTGGCATGCTACCTTGCTCTTTTAGTTCAACTCCAGTTCTCCCTGTTCTTGACCATGTTGATATAGATACCAAAGCTGTATTGGAGAAGGACAACAACCCCAGTTTCCATGCAAGTGACTATAGACAATTGGATCATCCCTCGGAGATGTCGGTGGATGAGAGCCCTAACAAAAAACTAAAGACATCACAAGAAGTACAATGCACGTATTTTTTGGAATCAACGCGTGCCTTGGAAGGGCGACTATTGATCAACGGTATATGGACGAAAGTGAGTGAAGAAGAGTTGTCAATTATCCAATCTAAAATGAGAATTTTTGCTTAATACTAGTCGGTTAGAGTTAAAATTATTTATGGATTGAGCAATAGAAAGAATAATGCTCACCAATCCGCTATAACTTGGATACAACTTATTGGGCTGGAGCTTCATCGTTTTGTGATCCTTGTATACGAGTTCAGATCAATGGACTTCCCAAATCCAAAATGATGTGCAATTTTGAAACTAAAAGATTTGTCTCAAGCGAGATATTTTTAGTGCAGTGTATCCCAGAATTTTATGGTATTTAGAGAATTACGTAGTACCTACTAAACATCACTTGGTCTTTCCATGCCATTTATTCAAGTGAGATAATAAAATGATTTTAAACAAATTAAATAAACGAATGAATTCTGAATTTTGCTCCCTCCCTAACTGCACCTATCCAGTACTTACAAGAAAGAACTACTCTCATCCAGTGCTCCTCTCATTCAGTATTGACAGAAGCTCTTCAAATTTATCCAGTGCATCTCTCATCCATGAATGCTTACACACTTGCCCTGCTTCTGCTACACTCACCTGGTTCATCGAATTAACGAACAAGAAATCAGAAATTTTGCAGGTTTGATTCGCTGTTCTTAATCTGTTTGATGTACGCATGACTCACCCATTTGCGCTCTCGGCTATTCATTTCCGGCCATTGCTGTAGCACCTCTGTGACTTCCATGGCAAACATGTAGTGGATCTTATCTTGGTCCTCGTTCAGCCATCTGCCGAGATGACCCTGCTAATATTACATCGATCGCACAGGATTATCACCATGATAACATATCACAACAATTTGGGTTGCAATCTTATGATCGCCATTAAGCCATATTTGTCTATCCTTACCTTGAAGTTTCCTGTCACACCAGCTTCCTCAAATGCTTCCCTGGAAGCAGCTGCTGCCATAGTTTCATCAAGCTCCCAACCACCCTGTTTGTATATATAGTTAATTAATTGCATGGTTTTTACAAAGGTTGTAATTTTAAAATATACATTTTATCAAATTTTAGATGGAATCAGAAAAGAAACAGGGAAAAATATGCATGCCTTTGGGAACATTAATTCAGTGCCTTTCTGAGAGCTTACGACGAGAACCTCGATGGCTGGATGAATGGCTCCTGGACAAGGATTCTCCATCTTGAATCGGTAAGGAATGCATCTGCTCAACCAGTGTGTAAGACAACAACGTTAGATCAGAACAGTCTTCAAGGAAAGATTTCAAGTTTTGGAGTGCGAGAAAGTTTGAATTTTGAACCCTAGATTTTTTTTTTATTGGCTTGAATTCCTTATTCATCTCATTCAAGCAAAGCCCATCTAAAATTGTAAAGTTGTGAGAATGCATGAACCCTAGAAACCATTTTTTTTAAGATCACAAGAGTCTTCATTGAGACAATCAAAGTCAAGTAAACATTTCAATTTTTCATTGTACAAACTCTATACGAAAAAAAAAAATGCAAGAACCCTAGAAACTGCATTGCATTTTTTTAGCTTAAATTCCAGGCGAAGAGAGGTGCATAAACTCGATGAGAACGAATGAATCCTACAACCCAAATCGCATTTTTAGTTCCAATTCAAATCTAACAAAAAAAATGCATTTTTTTAGTTTAAAATTCAAATCTAACAAACATTGCAGCTTCCGGATGCCGCAGGAAGAGACGGAGCGAAGATGAAGCGAGCGAGACGAAACGCACCCGACGACGAGACGGCGACCAGCCTTGTACCGCTGCAGCCTCCTCCCCCGGCGAGATACCAAAGAAACCATATCTTTGGCCGGAATCGCCGAACCAGACCTAATCTCTCCGCCGGAAGCAATCCCCCTACTCAAAGAACAGCAGCGAGGAGACGATGCCGGGGGTCGAGGAGGAGGAGGAGGAAAGAGGGCAAAGGCAGCTCCTTTGCGGCGCCCCGGCTTCTTACCATCCAATCGCAGACGCCGACGAAGATGAATCGGAGAAGAGGAACGATAAGATTCATTGGGATGGGAATGGAGAAGGGGATGATTGGATTATAAATAGGAGGAAGAGTGATCGTTGATGTTGACCATGATTCGAGCTCGTCGACGTTCGAACGCCAAATAAGCAGTGACGTGTGTTGAACGATACAAAACGCGTCGGTCATAACCGATCTGATACGATCGATAGAATAACAGAACGGGAAATTTTTTTAAAAACGCCCTTATTTTTACCAGAAGAGTGCTCCCTGTTAGACAAATATTAAAATGGCACCCATTCTTTGTTTTATCTATGAATATTCGATCGTAATAATTTGGCCAATGGAATAAAACTATTCTAAAATTTTAATTTTAATTACTTTTTTTAATATTATTTTGATCAAATGTATATATACACAGTTTGTATATAAATTGGCCAATTAAATTAAGATATAATTAATATAATTAAAATAATTAAATATAAGTCAAATAAAACAATCCATCATTACTAATAAGATACGATAATTATTTAAATAACTTAATAGTTTTAATGGCTGTAAATAATATTGGCAAAGCATGAGAAAAGATATTTTGATGACGAAATTAAATTTAATAGGAGATTCTTTTTCACATAAAGGAAAAAAGAGACTTATACTTTGGCTTCTATCAAAATTTCATAAAGATGGACCAAGTTGCAAAACTAACATCTAAAAAAAATATTAAAATAGTCATTGTATATATACTATCGTGGCCATAATTTTAATTGTGTGTAAATATTGACCAAGAAAACCAAATTGACTTTGTCGTGGTTGTAATGTGCCTCGGGTCAACTTTGACTCTAGAAGTTGAACAATAGGAGGAAAGTTGACCGATGACTTGAAATACTATGAAGGCCGACATCAATAGGGTATGAAAAAGTTTAATGTAGTTGACTTTGAATTTTTGTTTTTGATTTATTTTTATTTCTAACAATAATATCAACTAAAACTACTATAAAATTATTTATTAATCCAAATAACATAACATAACTAGTTATAACAAATTCGCTGTTGATTCTTCACAAGAACAACATTAGAAAAGTTCGGATTGCAATTGGTCGATTGAGAAAACATGTTCAGCATGTTTATAGTCAATAATACCTCGCCAGTACCACTCATCTATCGGTCATGATTTTGCAGCATGGATTAAGATCTTACTCTCGAGCCCCCTTTTATCAGCCCCCATGACTTTGTCGACCTCTTTCCCATCCTTCACGAAGAAGAAAGTCGGTACGCTATTGACATTCCAGCCATGAGCAGCATCACCTAGTTCATCGATGTCGACTTTCAAGAACACCACGTCGCGGTGGTTCTCGGCTAAAGTTTTGAAAAAGGGCGCCATGATGCGGCAAGGTCCGCACCATGTTGCGGTGAAGTAGAGAATTGCCAGGCGGTGAAGGCGCGCAGCTGCCTTTAGTTTAGTTTGTAGATCATTGGAGGAGTGAATGCTGATGACTGTTCCTGCAGAGGGAAGGGAAAAGAATAGGAATATTTCATTAACAGATTTCTTTATCAAGTGCTACCATTCAATCAATTTCAATGTTATATACGCCCATGAAAAAGGTCGAGCGAGATTAATACTCCAAGCTGACTGATTTTGCATCAGAAATAAAGAGCTTTATAATCGAAACAAAATTGGGTGTAGACCTCTAGAAATCATTGGTGTAAAAGAGATGAAGATCTGTATGTGAGATTACAAGTGGAAGCTAACAAGTGATTCCCCGCTAAATTCATGAGTTTAATTTGTCATCACAAAATGCTCCCACGAGATTTACAGTAATCAAGCAATAGATTGCTTAGTTTGTGCACCAAGAAACTCATCTGATAGCCTATCAAAGACATTGCTACTGTTGTCTTGTAGGTCTACATGTGAGATTCCAGTGGAAGCTAACATGTGATTCTTCAAGCTATGTGCTTCAACAACATCGCAGATTCATTTAGTACCCCGGTGGTTCAAAGTAAAATGAACAAATATCATATATATTAGTTATTTGTTAAGGAAAATAGACAAAGGACCTTCTAACAAGATAGTCATGTTTTGCAAGCATTCAGTAGCATTTAAAAAATAGAAACAGAAAAAAAAATATGGAAGTGACATACCTTCCTCTAGAAGAGCATCTTGCTTCTCAGCAGCCTGTTTCAGATAAAGAACGTAATTCAAACTAAGAATATGTACTAAAAAAACATGACCAAAGATGATCATTACACAATGTTGCAAAGCAAGTGCATATGGATGTTTTATTTTCTGATGTGGGCCTCTATTATCCCCCTCTCATATAAGGATAGATAGAAATGAAGACACCGAGAAATGTAATTGTTGAATACAATGCCACATAAACAAAAAGAACAGTTACTACCTTAGGTTCAGCTCGCTGGCGTTGCCTCTCCTGTTTTTTCTTACGTTCTTCTCTCTCTTTCCTCAGGCGCTCATATTTCCTGCGATGTTCCTCGATTTTGTGTACATTGGGCTCCACCTGTGATTTAGGCACACCTCAATCACCATTTTAATCCAATATATACATGTGGGTACATGACTCTCTGCGTCCGACCTTTTTGAGCATTGAATTTATTTCCTCATCATAATCAAGTTTTGATGCCACATGCAAGTCACTTGCAGCTTCTCCCCACTTGCCCAACATGGCTTTTGCCATTCCTCTATATTTGTATCCCTTGGCAGAGTCGGGATTTATCTAAGCATGTCGCAAGGAGGTATGAGTTCCTGCAATCTATGGTTGATCAAGTAATTTGCAACTGTGTGGAACACGAACCTGCAAAGCTGCATCTGCATCACGTATAGCAGCATTTGGTTTCCTCAGCTTGACAAACACACTAGCTGGTAACAAACAAAGTATAGTATTAACCAGAAGTTCACACAAATGGAATTAGTTGGTATACAACCCTTGTTACCTCTAGTGGCATATAAAATAGCTGAACTTGGATTCAGTAAGATAGCCTCTGTAAGATATTCAATTGCTTCATCCAAGTTACCTGATCAGCATCATTAAATGCCAGATGGTCAATTTATATCTGACATCTCACATAAAAATTGTTAAGCATGTGCTAGGTTTTTGCATGCCTTCCGAGATTGCGTACGTAGCATTTGCTTTCAATGCCTGAGCAGCATCACGGTTCTCTTCAGAAACTTCTATTGATTGATCTCCCATCTTTCAAGAATAGAATAAAGAAAAGCAAACAAAAATCAAACAAAAAAAAAAAGTGAGAAAGAATAATGTGTTACTCTGTCTTATCACTAGTTTATTCTAAACAAACCTTTTGAGGAGGACCATCATCTGGTTCTACCAATTCACCATCCAGCTCAACATCAGACTCAACAATTTCATCCTCATCGGCAACACCTTCAGGCTTTTATAAGCAATTAGACATAATCAGATAAAGGATGGTTAAATCAATTCTTTTATCCAAAAAAGACTGAATACACTGTGCATACATGTACACATATCACAAAAGACAATAACATACTAGCCAATTAAATCAACTGTGTTAGACAATTCGCTCTTATCCACCTTTAGAAATGTTAAACAATCATAATAAATTGAAAACAATGGCCCTTGCAGTTGATGTATAAAAAGAATTAAAAGTTCGATTTTTAAAGGTTAAGGTTCAAAAATACATTTTTAAGGAAGCTATTTTGTCTTCAGAACATGGTTCATATAACTATGGTTGATAAAAGAATTAATTCACTCAAATTTTGTAGAGAATGAAATGGCTAAAGGTTAAAATAGTGCTCCAGCAACTATTTTTTGAGTGGGAATAAAATGAAAATTGATAGAGAAAAATAAAACACCAACTGTTGGAATCCAAATATTATATATCTTGAAGCTGGACAGCCAAAGAACACATTATATGACATTAAACAAAGAAATGACCCAAGCTATTTCCACGGCATGAAAAATATCTAAGCTAATCAGATTTTACATAGATAACAACATCAGAAAGTTAAAAACAGTAGATGAGATTAGTAATCAAGTTAGATTATTCAAAAATTCACAAAGATGAGAAAATAGGAATTCAAACAGCCATATCAGATTGTCGAGATACCGGAGTTTTAGAGAGCCATAAAAATTCAGAATCTGGACACAGAAGCCCCTGATTTAATGCCCAAAATTTCATTTGTGACATACTATAAACAAAAGTTCTGAGATCTTGTATCTAAGGGCTAAAAATTGATGTACCTTAAAGTCAACCAATGTTAGCTCAGTTCAAATTTCTAAACACTAATGAGTGTAGAAAGGATACCAAAAAAGTTATAAATAGTGTTTCTTTAAGAAAGAAACTCAAGTGGGACAGGAATGTTTCAATCTAATGTATCAGTATCTATAAGCATGAAATTTATTACGACTGCCAAAAGGAGTCCATAATTCAGAATAGGGAGAAAGGAGACCCAAAAGAAGTAATCCTTATATTCACTCTAGTGAATGAGCAGCAGCTATTGCAGTATTGCGGCATCTTTACAGAATAGCTGCATCCTTACAGAATTATCTCACTCCTCCCTTCTAAAAGCAACAAGAAAGAAAGATAAAATCTAACTTACATATTCATAAATATCAAATCATATTAGAATCCATTAACTTGGCACAATTCATGTTTGCTTCGTTTGGTTCAATATAATCAATTTAATTTCTTAGAATCTGTTTATTTCCATGTATTAAGATATGTTGATATCAAGTAATTCTCATCATCTCAATTATGCTGGTAGACTTCAATCATAATCTTACCACAATTTTGACAATTTATTCCCATTCAACTTGTTTACCACAATTATAATAATCATAATATTATATTAGTCTATCATTAGATGTTACACAACTAATAACCTCTAAGATAGATTCAATCATTTGGAAAATTAAAATTTACCCAGATTTAGTTAATCAAATTGAGTGCATTTCTAAACTATTAGGCATCTAATGTCAAACTAAATTCAATGCCATTTATTGCTAATTTTCAGAAAAAAAAATAATTTTTCTGTGCATATTCCATAAATTTCTATAGTATCTGGACAAAACTCGCTACAATTAGACAACTACAAGATCATTCTTTTTCTTAATTTCCTTTCAATAAGAATCAAGTCCAATCTCAATGTTTTACAAGTTAAAGAGATACATATGTATACGTCTGCCAGAAGTTTAATCCATAATTTTGCCACCTCAATTTAACTACGAGCTGCAAATCTGCAAGTGCTCCGAGCAAATCCTTAGTGCAAAACATCCAGAAATACTTCAACAACGTCTAAAAACAAGAAAAAACAAACAAAATCGTGGGTATAACAATCGAACGACAAAATTAGAAGGGACAAAATGGAATGCATAATTTTCCAAATGACAGATGAAATCAAACAAAGAAAGAAGAGAAATCGGAATCACTGACCGAAGTTATGTTGGGAGGAATCCGACCGCCGAGGCTGGAGTCAAAAGAACGCAACGATAAAAGAGAAAAAGACAGACAGAGAGAGTAAAGCACCAAACGACTGCATCAAAGCTGGATCATCACCTGTGGATGTAGTCACGGAAGAAGGATAGCGAAGGGTGGTGAAGAAGGGAAGGATCCGACTTGCAGCCGTCGACGAAAGCTCTCAGCTCCGACACCTTTTCGCCGTCCATCGTCGCCCTGGCGCTGCGCCTGATACCGCCGAAGTGTGTAGAAGCAGAACCGAAACGGAGGCTTGCTCCGTACTTCACTAGTTCCACTGCCTTGCCGAGAATCTAACTTGTGGGCTTTGGGCTCAAAGGGCCCCCAAAAGGATTTTTTATTAATATAAATATATATTAATTTTAAAATTAAGAATGTTCAAATTTATTTATTTATAGAGTTTATTTAAATTTGTTTATTAAAAAATTTATCAATTTTTATTGAGCTTAACCAATTTAGCATCTTTATAAATTATAAATTAAATATAATATTTATATAATGCATTAAATTTATATTACTTTTTAAACATATTATAAATAACCGAAAAAAATAAAAATGTCATCCCAGATTAAAAGAAACATTATATTAGTATTTTTTAAAAAATCAAATAAACCCCCTTTTGATTTTATTCCTAAATTCAACACAATAAAAGGTATTGACTAACTTCTATAGAGTGTAGAAACTAATAAATAACTATTATATGTTGTAGAAGTTACTTGCTTACTTCTACATGTTTGATCTTGATTAGATTATATTCATTTAAAACATAATGAGTCTCATGAAGTCTAGACATTTGTTTTACTTATTGAAATATTTTTTTTAACCAAGTTATCAATCATAGAAACAAAATTAAAATGATATAAAATCATCGTTGTTGAAGCTAACAACTAACTTTTACACGTTATAGAAGCTATATGATAGTTTCTACATGATTGATCTTAATCAAATATTAAATTTATTTGAAATGTAGTAAGTGTCATGAAGTGTCCATCATTTAGTTTACTCATTGAAATGTTGTTTTAACTAAGGTATCACTTAGAGAAACAAAATCAAAATATATAAATTAACTATTGTAAAAAATAGCAACTAGCTCCTACATGATCGAAGGATTAAATAATGTAAAGGTCAAAGCTGACCCTGGGCCAGGGCTCCTGCCCAGGGCCTAAAAATATATATATATATATGTTAAGTATAAAATAAAAAATACAACCCCATTTCTCTCCTTTTTATTTTCCCCAACCTTCCTTCTTCCCTTCTTTCCCCTATTTTCCCAACCACTACCCTAGTTTTTCTTCTCCTTCCAGCCACCACAACAGCCATTTTCTCCCATTTTGTGCTCTCCTTGTGTTGCTACAGGAGCTGTCGATCGCGTCGAAGCTAACTGTTAGTATTAACCTTAAGAACTAATTATGAGATAATTAGGCTTATTGGGTTCATACGATAAA
>JBBPFP011036008.1:0-13112 GCA_037974795.1 Kaempferia galanga | reverse complement strand
TAACATGAGATAAAATGATATTAAAGATGAAAATAATAGACAAAAGAGTATTCGGTGAGTCAAAAGGGCAAGCACCACCAAGTAAGAAAATGTACACGAAAAATGAAAGAAAAACTAATAGGTTATAAAAATTATATATGTGTAAGAATAAGGACAACTTAACAAAATATACAATAGCAAAAAAAGACTAAGAAAACAGCTAAATGAAGCAAAGAATGAAACTTTTGAAGAGTTGTATAGAAAATTGGATGCAAAAGAAGGGGAAAAAGATATTTATAAAATAGCTAAAGTGAGAGAGAGGAAGACAAGGTATCTTAGTCAAATAAGATATATCAAAGATGAATGCAATAGAATAAAAGTAAAACAAGCTTTAAATGTGATGCAAAATAGAAAAATCGTTGGACTAGATGACATTCTTATAGAGGTATGAAAGTACCTAGGAAAATAAGGTATTAAATGACTTGCAAAATTATTTAATATGATATTAAAAATAAAAAAATATCTCACGATTCCTTATATAAGAATAAAGGAGACGTACAAAATTATGCAAATTATAAAGGTATCAAACTAATGAACTTTGAAAAAGAGTAATAGAAAAAAGATTAAGAAAGAAGACGGTGATATAAAATCAATTTAGGCTCATACCTGAAGATTGATAATAGAAATTATACATTTTATAGACAACTAATTGAAAAGTATCGAGAGCAAAAACAAGATCTACATATGATATTCATTGACTTACCAAAAATTTATGATAGAGTTCAAAAAGAAATTATATAGAAAATTCTAGAAAAGAAAAGTGTTAGCATAACAAATATTGAACTAATTAAGGATATGTATGAGGATATAACGACTAAAGTGAAGACTTCAGACGGATTAACTGAAGTATTTCCAATAAAGATAAGGTTACATCAAGGATCAACTCTAAGTCCATGTCTTTTTACACTAATCATGAACAAACTCTACACATTCAAGATAGTTGTACATATTGTTTGCAGATAATATTGTTTTGGTAGATGCGAATGTGAAAGAATAAATATTAAACTAGAATCTTGGTGGAAAAGTTTTAGGCTTAGTAGAGTAAAGACAGAATATAAATGATGGAGGGATTAAGAGAGATGTCTTACATAGAATACAAACAGAATGATTGAAATAGAGAAGAGCGTTGAATGTTTCATGTGATCGTAAAGTACCTCTAAAACTTAAAGGGAAGTTCTACAAAACAACGATTAGAGCTGCTATGTTATATAATAGGCTATGAGCATATGAGCAGAAGATGAGAGTTATAGAGATGAGAATGTTAAGGTGGATGTGTGGACATATGAGGATAGCAGAATAAAAAAATGAAAACATTAGAGAGAACATTACATGTATTAAGAAAAAACTCCGAGAGACACGTTTAAGATGGTACAGTACATATACGGACAAGAAATGCTCCAGTCAGGTGACATGAAACTATGACAAATACACACATCAAATGAGGAAGAACAATAAAATAAGATTAAATTTATTCTAGTATAGATGATAATATAGTGGAGGATAGAACCCAATAGCATAGAATGATCCATATAGCCGACCCCACCTAATGGGATATAGCTTGATTGTTATTGTTGTTGTTGTTGGCGGCTGAACATGTTTGTCTCATGCCAACATTGAGTAGAAATGGTACCATATCAATCTAAATGCAATCTGCTCATTCTTTCAGTTCCACAACTGATAATTTTAATATTAGAAGAGAAGAGACAGCCTGAAACTAACATTTCAATCAAACGTTTCTCCTAATTAAAGTTTTCAAAAAATAGAAAATTGCTAGTAAATGGAAATGCCTTGGACTACCTTGGCGTAGCAATTCGGATTTGATGAATGGTTAGCAAACTTCAGCTTATCACCCTTCCGATAAGCATCCAACACATACTGCATACAAGGAATATGTGAAATCTCATTAACTAATGATGAAAATAACTCTTCTTGTCATGTCACCGATGATGATGAGCATCAAGATTGCAAGACATTGCAAAACAGAAAACACATAATATGTTAAAACCAAATGGATCTCAACCTGCTGGTCACAACTATTTGACTGCCGCTGCATATTATCTTACCATTTAGTTCTCTATGTAAGGTTGTATCCTTATATATTGTCCTAGTGATTTGAATCTCTTATTAAATTATGTAGTCAACCACACATTGCACAGTGTCCCAACTTCCATGTCAAATGTATTAGATATAATATATAAGAATTACCTGATCATTCAAGTCAAAAAGAAAAGATGAGTTTGCACGGTCATAAATCTTTCCACGTTTATCTGCTTCTCTGTGGGAGATCAATTCACCAGTATATTCACCAAGATAATCGTTCTTGTTAACTGGGTTCTTTTTGTCATGTGAAAAATGCTAATCAGTTGAAAACACTACTGTTTAAAGTAGGAGATAATAAAAATTCAATTACCCTAATAAATGCTCCCCATCCTGCAACATCAGACCTTGCTAACAAGATCTACATGAACAGCAAGAATCACAAAAGACATCAGCATGAGCCACCATAAAAGGATGATTAAATACTGAAATATAAAGAGCACTCACTCTTTCCTGTTGCTTCAGTAGGAGTTTCATGTTGCCACACTGATAACCATCACCACGAGCTGGTGGTTCACCCAATGATCCATCTCCACAGCTGCAGAAAAGTGATGAATTTACCTTATATATAGGCATGTGTGTATTCTTTCAGCAACAGCAACAACAATGCATGCATGAAATAGCAAATTTTTGCCCCTATGGGCTTAGCTGAGGTGGTTGGTGGTTAGTAGTTGGTAGTTTGTCGCATGAGGTCAAAGGGTCGAACCTCGGGCTGGCAGGGCATAAATCCCTGCACCCCAGAATAACTCAACCCCCGATCCACTGGCTTCCTCAGTTACCACATGAAATATAGGTATCACAGGAAAAGTCCAACTTCCAGAAAGAAATCTTCACTTTTGTCAATGATTTAAACTAAGAATGTGAATGGTTTTTCTGGTGAAAAAGTCAACAGTAAATTTTTTGTCACGATACAGTATGATAGGTTGTTGATACAAAATAATATAGGTCTGGGAATAGACCACCCTCGCCATCCTTCTGGAATCAAAGGAAACCGAAATGGAATATGTCCAACGAAAATATTTTTTTGTCTAGAATTTAGACTCAGACGACTGTAGTGGATTGAATACCTGATCAAATAATTGAGTAAATTGTCCTTGTCTACCAATTTTATGAAATTTCACACCATTGTTTGTTCAATCATCCCATAAAATTCAACTTAATAAAGTTATTGCAATGGACTACCAAATTTGATTTAGCTCTCATTTAGTAAACCTGACATCATTACCCAACTGTGAATTGGCTTAAACAACATAAAGTAGATTGTATAATCTAATTTCTTAAACTTTGCCCTATTTTTAAATGGATTTAACTTATCTTTACTCAGAGCCAACAGCTGCCAATTCAACCACATATATTATGCACCTAAAGAATTGAGTATATTGAGAAGTGAAAGCATGATGTAATTGACATCAAATATGGTGCCTTAAAGGTAGTTCATGAAGGGCTTTTTCCTCTGATGCAACAGCCAAAGAAGATGTATGTCCTCACTATATGGGGTTGACTAAAGCAAATTGTTCCATTTTCTTCTAAGAACACAGTTAATTGTTCCATTAGTCAAGGAAGTTAAGATTATGACGCATGCTCATATGATTTTTGACATAGATTAATAATAGTCGTTAGAGCTCAGAAATCTGGGACCATAATTGGCTGTGTATAAGAATACCTTTTGCCTGGATGCAAATTGAAGCAGTAAATACAAGAAACAATGTGGGAGCAGCTAGAAAAGTAAATGTAAGAAGTTTCTCCTAGATAACTAGATCATATACCTAAAAATTTAATCAATAACTCCCTAATGCCTGGCTATAGAAAACCAGTAAGTTATTTTCATAACCATAGTTAATCAATTGCCTAATTGTGATAATCACATAACTTTGCACATAATTTATCATATTACAATCAAGGAAGACAATTTTAATTGAATGACCAAAATTTCAGTTAAATGCAATTTCTTTCAAAAAGAAACAAATCAGTCTTGATCGTGCAAAATACTCATTCAGCTGAATCATTGTACTCAATACTCTCTGACGAAATATTGGATTACCTAACCCAACAATTCCTACAGACATCAGGATCACACTCCCGACCTGCTGCGAAGCACGGACATTGACGGCTTCTGCACTGACTCTTAGCACAATGACATCCTCGGAAGCGATTTTTGCAACCCTTGGAGCACCTAGATACCAAGAAAATAGGAGCTAATAAATTATTTAAAAGATGACAAACCCGTTTTGAGACAAATTAAAAAGTTGACACCTTGAAGGTAACATAAATCAGCTGTACTGATAAATACTTTGGTTTGTCTGTTTTCAGCTTTCTTTTTTCAGAAACAGAATTTGAAATTTGAATAAATAAATAAATAAATAAATACTAGTCTTTAATTTATTTTATGCCTTTGAATTTGTTCTAGGCGAACGGTGTCAAAAAATTAATTATAAATATTTAACTTTTTCAATTCATAAATCTAACTAAAATAAAAATAGAAAATTTTCCCCAAAGCAAACATTCTTTAACGTACTTAAAGACAAACATGTTTCTTGAATTAATATTAATTGCCTTCCGTTCAATATGCTGTTCAGAGTAGAAACTGACAGAAACAAACAGCTGTAAGTCATAATCAAGGAAGTGAAAGCATACCCACAATACTTCTCACAGCAAGTTCCATTGTGCATACATGGGCATAGTTTTCCACACATCTGTTGACAACCACATGGCGTATACTGCTTACATGATTGTTGTTTACCATCAGCAATTCTTTTACGAATATAAGGATATCCAGCAGATTTCCAAGTATATTTAAGCTTCCGGGCCTTCCCCCTTCTACGCAACATTCGTGTTCTAGTGGGTATCTCTTGTTCCTGCACCATAACATCAAACTATGCTATAGGGAAGTAAATTTTGACCTTTAAAAATGGCATTTGAGGATAAACCTGGGGTGTGAAAGTAATAAGCATGCATAATCAGCTAAAGATATATTTTAGCATAAAAAAAAGTGCCAGGCAATTGGAACAGAACGACAGAATGCAGTAAACAGTACGTTAGGCTTTCAGTTAATGCTACTATGTTCCCAAAAAACAACAAGATGCAAGGGGCAAAAGAACAAAAAAAGGGAGCCATTGCTAACTAAATTAAAAATATTGCTAGTATCAGTTTGATTATCTTCTTTAGTCTTAATTCCATTCTCCTTGGTTGAACTAGAATGTTATCAAAGGATACACATCTTGGCGAGCAAGCATTATTACTCCTTAGCAATTACCTACACCATTTAACCTTATCTTCTCCCAAGGTAACAGTATTACAAAAGTTCATTTCAGAATAACTACATATGTGAGTAGCAATTACTTTCCACAAGTTTCCTGTATTCTTGAGTACTAACTGACCACTATAATTCACACAATCACCCTAATTGTTTGGACATGGATTGCTGCCTCTAAAGTTAGTATAATAAACTCATCACCTTGAGTCATTCAGCATCAATTGGAACATAATTTTGTGAAGTGAGACATGCATAGATAATGTACCACACACCATATGCTCCAGATCTGCTTTCCCATCATCAAAGTATGAATTTGCCAACATGGGTCTGCTTGTTAATGAAGTTCCATAGCTAGCCATATAGCATGCAATTTCCATGCATGTCTTTAGCCCAGAAAGTAGGTTTCTTGCTATGAGACAACTGCAGTATACAAACAATTTAATGAATATGAACTGATAGATATATGATAATAAAGAGGACTGACAATAAAAACCATTACAATTTTATTAACTTAAAAATAGTTTAAGCTCATGTCTTATTTACCCCAATAGAGCCAACTAAAGACACAAAGAATGATAGCTTGATATAAAATAAATATTCCAATTTCTAAATAACTTCACACAAGTATTAACTTAGCAAAACTTTTTTATATCATAGTTCGTAAAGTTTTACAGAACAACATACATATTCTAACTTTGTTTTTTTTATGATAATAAAACCATTAGAAATTTAACAACTCAAAATAAGAATTATCAAAAGCTTAATGTAAAGTAAAAAATTCCAAATAATTTCACAATAAGTATTATCTTGGTAAAATACACTTATATCATATGCCCCATAAAGTCTTAAAAACAAAATATATATTCTATGTTTGGTTTTTTATGAAATTAGATTGAATAAAAAACAAATAATAATCCTCAATCAAACACATAGTGAAATTGAACATGGCCAACCAACTCTTTCAACATTTTGGTTCAAATACAGTAACAGTGACCAATTGCTTCTTAAAAATTAGGCACACTTGCTCACCAGAAACCTTGCATAAATCAAGAATAGCAAAGAAATCAAACACAAGTATCACATTGGATTATTCGTGTCTCAAGCCATTTCTTTGCATAACTCATGCTTATCTTACACATGAAGCTGACCCCACCTAGTTGGGATAAGGCCTAGTTGTTGTTGTATTATCTTTCACATGAAGTTAAAAAGTATTAAGAATTCAACATATTACCAGTTTTCTCCAAATATTTCAATTCCCTTTAAGTATAGATCCTTCTCCATTGTACTCCAACCATGAGCGTTTCTGCTAGAAGATGCCTTTACAGTTGGCACTCTATCAGTACCTTTTGCAATCTCTTCTATGGTATTGCTGATGCTACCACCATGAACATCTTTCCTAGTATGATGTCCAACAGATTCATCCAGAACCTTCTCCTGATTTTGACCATGAGAAGATGCTTCAAAATCTGGGCTTTTACTACCAGATGCAGAATTTGGAAGTCTGTCTTGTGAATTAACTTCATTGATCAAACCAACCACTGAACAAGATGGTTTCTTCCTTTTCTTATTAGAGCCAATAAAAATGTCCTCACTGGCCAGTTGTTCCCCAAGTAAGCTCTTTCCATCCTTTGAGGTCTTGCGCTTGCATAGATTTTTCAAAGGAACTTCTGATGATGTTTCTATGTCATCAGTGTCATCATCATTTTGTCTATTGCTTCCATCAGATGTTTCTGAAGAAGTGAAATTCCTCTTGGCATCAGTAATCTTTTCAGAAGCAAGTAGTTTTATACTCTCATCAGGGTTTGAGTCTTCAGATTCAGATGGTAACGATGTATCAAATCTCTCTGCCATTGCTTTAGTTTCTATATCATGTGTAGGTTTGATACCTAGAATTGGACTGGTTTGAGCTTGACTGTCTCCTTTTCTCTGAGACAAAGATGAAAACATGCCAAATTTTCTCTTGATTACTTGATTAAAAAAGAAGACTAAATACTTAAATGTTACCTCATAATCCATATATTGCAAGAACACTACAATGTTGGCAACGCTACCAATTGACAATATGTGCATTTCTAGGAATTATTTGTTCCTATATGAAATGCAGTTTCTCCAACAAAGAAAACAGAAAGGAAGTATGAAGATGAATGAAATATATTTAAGAATCAAGTTTTTAACAAGAAGGAAATATTGATGAATATAACATTAATACAAAAAGGATGGGTGGTTGAAAAAGAGAGAAGTTTGGGATTTGGTATGATTATTTTGTGCCCTTTAGTCTAAAAGTAAAATCCAACAAATTATGAGACAATTAATCATACTTTATGAATTTGAATGTCGGACTAGAAAACAAAACGTATAAAATGAAAGTTCAGCATGTTAAGATGAATGTGTGAGGTGGCTAAAAGTAAGGTTTAAAATCTCGATCCGTGCCGAGGTTTCGGTCCTAGACTGAAATGATACAGTTTCGGTATCGTATCGTGCCGTGCCAATACGGTTCCAATATTTTTTTATTTATATATAGTAATTATTAGATAAATATATTTATTGGGTATAATTTAAAAATAAGTTGTATATTGATTTTATATAAGTTTTCCACTATTAAATAACTTAATATTGTTAGAAAAACTAATTAAATATCGTTTTTATTAAAAAAGATTAATGTATCAATAACTCGAATTAAATTGATACATTACAATATGTTACCTTAATTAAATAATCCTAATTATATAAATTAATACAAAGATGTTATTTTATATATAATATTTATATAAATTAATTATTTATTCATTTAATTAATTCTTAATTTAAATAATATATATTTAAAGTAGTTAAAAATATTAGAATCTCAATTAAATATTAAAACAGTAAAAAAATACAAAATAATTTTAAAAAATATATATCAGAATATAAATTTGATTTATTAGAATTTTATAATTTTTTAAAGAATTTTTAAAAATATTTTAGAATTTTTCAATAAAATTTAAAATATTAAAAATAATTTCAGAATATCATTTAATAAAATTTATTATTTATTAAAAAATTTTAAATATATTTTTTATATTTTATTGGGATAATTTAATTAGGGTTTATAAAATCCTCTTTAAAATATCACACATAGGTGGAAATTCTTTAAATTATTTAAATCCTAAATTGATTTTGTATAGTAACGCACACACTCGCCGCCAACGCCCCGGAGGCGTCCGACGACACATCCGGCAACATTGGAAGCTTCCGGTGGCTTCGGAAGTGTTGCGATGCCTCCGAAATCTGCGGCGTTGCAGTCGCGTTGTGACACCTCAGGCGCCCGCGACGCTGCAGTCGCGGGCAGATGCGAGCTTCTGTCGCAGAGGACGTGTGTGACGGTGAAATCTTCGGGCGACGGGTAATAGTAAATACCATGCGTGCCGAGCGGCACGGTACGGTAGTTCACTCCATGGTTCTTGCTTTTGATTTCTCTGCTAGTAGTTGTCTAAGATTCATGATGCTCAGGAATATACAGATGACCTTTTTCTTATCGAGTTGAATTTACCCATTTAGAAAGGATCGACAGCATCACATTCAAAGGCATTGTTAAATTGAAAAAATCAATCGAAATGTTTACTTTGTGAGAAACAACTCTTCTCACTTTAAGTTTGGACAAGTGATAATTCTGTGTTAAACTTGCCTGATGTCCTGACTAATCGTGTAAATCTGCTGTATTCCTGCTTAAAGATTTTCCGTAGTTACTTGGGTAGTCAGTACACAATGGCCTAACCCACCTCTTTATCTAGGGTTTGGACTAGCTATAGGTCACAGGAATGAGTTTATGTGGTATTCATATATACATATGTATTTGTTTATCTTTATCTATCTCTAGATATTATATTACATTTTTGTTATACAAATATATTCTGGTTTTTTCGACTTGCCAATCAAAATGAAACAAAACAAATTTCAGAAAAAATTGAACGTGCATAGGTTTTTGAAAAAGCTAATTTGTTATTAGAGATATTTCCCTTCTCTTTGCAATATACCACTTAAAAACAAATTTGGTCCAATAACGCAAACTATTCCATGGTCGAAATGTATTTTTTTATATTATTTCTACTTTTACTATTTTTGATACATCTATTTTTCCTTGAGCTTTAATGAGATCAAGTTATTTTAAAAGCCAATAAAAAGTACTCATCCCCCTGTTACTGTTATTCAAGGCTCTAGCAATGATACAATTTCTATTGTCATAATCTTTCTTCTTTCTCTCAAGATAGCCCACAGAGGCATGCAACACAATGAAATTATCAACTAAGGCACATCTATCTACATGCAACACTATGAGATTGTCAACGGAGCCATATGTATCTATCTTGTGCGCGCCACATATTCCTTGGCCTTTCCAAAGATGAGTATTTGGAGGGAAATTTAGCCATTATTATAACAGTAAAGAATTTGGACAAAGACAGCATATCCTTGCTGTGTTCCTAATGCTAGTTTGAATTAACCCTTTTTCTAGTTGCAGGAAAAAGGTATAGTGAGAAAAAATAGACATTCTCTGTGTATTTATCAGATAGCATATATGTAGATATTGTCCGTAAGGCTGTCAATGGATTGTGTGGCAATGTACGAGCTCTCTTGATTTACCTCAACTTGTGTTGTGAGGAATATTGGACCTCACGCCTAACATGTGTCCAAGCATGACTCACTTGTGCTGTGCCTAGGCCAGCTTGGTGGTTCATTGCTTCATTGAAATTAATAATAGTTTCTTTTAAAAAAACTCATCTTACATAGAATAGGTACAAATAACTTGATATAGTTTTCTATTTTTTTAGATAAATAAAATATATTGAATCTAAAGAAAAAAGGGGTACAAACTGAATTAGGCAGCCCAATCACCAACATCAACCATCCCATACAGCTAATGGGAAGTCATCAGACACTCACCCCAATCAAAGCACTAGTCCCTGCGACTTGTCTGACACAACGTCAGATCAAAGTATACTCCCAAAGATATGAGTTTGCACACTCTTGAAGATCTTAATATCTAACTGCCCCTCTCCAAAAAAAAAAAACTATTATTCCTCACTCGTCAAACATAATGAATCACGGAAGACAAGACCTTTGTTGACACCCTACTCCCTGGGTAGTATCTCCCAAAGACTTGCATCATCCGTCTATACATAGACATCTTCTATCGCATATGAAGTTATTCTTTAATCCTTCCCCAAAGCTCTGCAATAGGGTGACACCCAAAGAAAAGATGCTCCTGAGACTAGCACCGGATGGCAAAAGGTGCACTGTCGATCCTCCAAGTACTCCTGTCCAGCTTGGCTGAATTTATGTCTTCCACACTATCCGGACCCATGGTTTCTTATGACTTGGGTGCCTAAAGAAATCATAAGCTTGAGCCACTCCATCATCCTGAGTAAACCAATCTGCCAGCATCTGTTCAGGAGTCTCCAGTGTCCCAACTGCCAACCGGACAAGGTCTCATATCTAATGCAACCACTTAATCAGGAGGGAGTCTATGTTGATGACATCCCAAAAACATACTTGATATAGTTTTCTAGGTTTTAGATTAGTTGGTTATTTTAGAGCCTGCAAATACACTAATTCTAATCCAGTTTGAGAAAAAAAAAACATTAAGTTTCTTTTAACATGATATAGCCTATCTGTCTTCTGTGACCTTCCCAACAGGTCCACTCTTCTCTCTGCTGGAAATCTTGCCCACATCTTCCAATCAATGTTCCTTACTCTCAATATTTAGTCAACACCATCACCCTTCCCATAATACCAAGTCAACATTACTCCCTTTCCTCCCCAGACTTAGACAAGCTCTCTTCCTCTCTCAACATCAAGTCAGCATCGCTCCCTCCTTGCCACACTCTTGCTCACCAATGCAATTCACATGTATGCATTGCATGAAAATAAATCATTGGATTTCACATGTATACATTTCATGAAAATCAACAATATAATGGACAGAAGGTAATAAGAGTTGAGGGGTAGTAGAACAACATGGGCAATGAGCAGATACAATAATAAACTAAGGTTCTCTCTATGATCTGACACGTTGAGACCAATTTTTGGTTAGTATGGTTATACACATCCAAGATCACCTCTCTATTGATGTCACAAATAACCTTAATAAATTGCATTGGATCCGCAAAGTTAGAACATCATACACAGTTCATAAATAAGCTAATTTCATCCTTAATATTGATCAGATTTCTAATTTGAATTATTTATCCTTAAGCACAACTTCATGACCACATATTGTTCTTTATAATCTAAGATCATCTTAATGTCCTCACACTTAAATGTCATTATCAATCATTTAAATGGTTAAAATAATTATCCTTAAAAATCCATATCTATCCATAATCATCATTGTACGATCTAAGTTAACACTCCATAAAAATTCATTTTGATCAAATCAACCTTACGAACAAAACCCTTAATTTCCATCAAATCATCCCACCATTATATGTTAGCTCCTCTACAACCTCAATCACCTCTCTCTATCAAATATTCAACTAATATAACTTAGTGATATTGTCAACGTCAATTATCATCCCACTATTTTGTCTCTTCTATAATATCAACCTCGACTACATATCAAAGCTCATAATTCAATTTGATTAAATACAAAGATCATAGCATAACTCACATTCTATGGCCTCCAGCCATATGACTCCCCTCAACAAAGAAATAGGGATAAGAGTCTACCTTGATTATGAGGGTTGTTGCACAAAATCACTGTTAACTCAGTGCCTTAATAATTGCTCTAAGGTCTAATCTATCTATACACATGATAACCATCAATATTTAGTAACCATGACAATTAATGTAGTGGTTTGTGCAATGTATCTTGTCAATGATTATTCACAATAAAGTGTCTTCTTAATGATTAACATGATCGTTATAAAGAGTAGTTGCCAAGTATACCGAAACTTATAGAGAGGATTACAGCATCCATATCAGATTTCCTATCCAAAATTTAAAATTTAAGGAATGGATAACTACTTTATTAAATTTGGATATCCACTTTTCACTACATAATACATCAACTTCCCTATAATTTACCCTATCTTAATTTTTTCTCTCTTCTTATGTAATATCTATTTTTCATTACCCAATCCATTCCCTTTATTTTTTTCTCTCTCCCAAATTAAATGATATTTTAATGTTTAGGGAATGGATTTCATTTCCTAAATTTAAAGAAGTACTAATCATGAAATCTAAATTTAGGGAATGGATAGGGTAGATTATGCAAAGGTTTTTTTACGTAAAATGTAAAATTTAAGGTAGATTCTATATTTAGGGAAGCTGATGTGTGCTCTTAGTTTAAGATATTTACATTTTGTCTTGTACTTTTTCCCCTTAATAATAAATTAGAGCTTATATGTGGTTTGGAGATGATGCTCCTACTCCACGACGTATCCGTAAGGTGGACGATCCTACAATCCGTCAATGGATTAGTCCCCAGAACTCCAGCTAGCTTTATCCTCATTGTAGAAACCTCACCACAACCTCGATCAAGATGCTTGGATTGCTCTGAGCTTTTTGAGACTTGATGTGTTGCTAAATCTAGTGTCACGCTTAGCCACCCAAATTAAAATACATGAAACCCCTCAATTAAAACACAGAAGTGAATGTAGATAGGGGCCCACGTCGAATCTCACAAGGAACTAATACTGGATGTTTGAATTAGATATAGAAAACTATTTTTGATCTTTTCGTGATAGAA
>JBBPFP011035797.1:0-13117 GCA_037974795.1 Kaempferia galanga | reverse complement strand
TACTTATACTTGTCAGAAAAATCCATAAAAATATTCTAAAAATCCAGAAAAATTGTAGGATCTTTTTAAAATTATTTCCAGGATTTTCGGGATGTTACAGTGTGGGTTGGTCGGGCGAGGAGGGGGGGGGGTGGGAGTGATCGAGGAAGAGAAGAATATCTTGGAAACTACAGGCGATAAGCGATAGATATAGTGGGTGTGACGACGGTACCTTGGAAAGAATGCGCGATTAGTCGGCATAATGAGCACGACAACGAGTTGTAAGCAATACAAGCCAGGGAAGGGAGAGAGTTATCAAAGATGACATGAGTGCATAGAGAGAGAAATCTAATTTAAAATACTTTTTATCTTAGTTACATATGTTTAAATCAAAATAAATCTAAATCAACCATGGTTTGAATTCACTTGATCACAATCACCATGTCCGTTCGATGGCTCCAACCATCCCTAAATGAATATCCACTTGACCCTAAAATTAAAATATTCATTTTATTTGGCTTAATTAGTTATTTAAAAAATTTACAACAATAATAACTAAGTCTTATCCAACTAGGTGGGGTTAGTTATATAGATCCTTCTACGCTATTAGGCTATATCCCCGATTATATCATCATTTATATTTAAATAACTAATCAAGTCTTTTTTTTTGTCTTCCTCATTTTATGTATACATTTGTCATTGTTTAGCATTTCCTAATAGGAGCATGGGTACATGTTCGTACCATATCTGTACCATCTTAAACGTGTCTCCAGAGTTTTTTCTTAATAATTGCAACCTCGACTTTCTCTCTAATATTTACATGTTGTACCATCTTAAACGTGTCTCCGGAATATTTTCTCAATAGGTCAACCCTGACTTTTTCGCTAATATTTTTATTTCTTATCATATCCATAATCCTTGTATGTCCGCATATTTACTTTAACATCCTCATCTCTAAAACTCTCATCTTTTACTTTATGTACTCGAGTCATAGTGCAACATTCAGCTCCATATAACATAACAGGTCTAACCGTCATTTTATAAAAATTTCCTTTAAGTTTTAGAGGTACTTTAATATCACAAAGAACACATCTCCATTTCAACCATTCTGCTTGTATTGTACATAAGACATTTCTCTCAATCCTTCCGTTCTTTTGCAAAAATAATCCTAAATACTTAAAATTATCGGTTACAAATAACTTGTCTTAACAATTGTCTCTAATTTTGTTAAATTTAAATTTTATATATTCGATCTTTACTCTACAATGCCTAAACATTTTACTTCTAGCCTTTTTAGGGAAAAAATTAAATGCAAAAATTTAAATAAGATAAAATTTGGTATCAAACATCAACAAAGTTTTTTTCATAAAAAGAGATTGAGAGAGGTTGTGTGAGCAAGCTACTAGAAAACTAAGATTCGACGAGATCGTGTCTAGCTTCTCTTTATTTGATTAACAAAATATAAGTCCTTTTGTACTATTTTAAATTTATTTGATTGGACTATCATTAAAAATATATGGTGATTGCAATAAGTATGCACTCTATTTTTTATTCGCTTTAATATTTGTAGTCACGTGGGAAAAATAAAATATAAAAAAAGTAAACAATAATAATTTGAATTATTTGACTACATTTAAGAGAGTTTTATTTAAGTTTTATGAAACAAAATACATGAAACAATATTTAATGTTTACTTTTTATTAAATATTTTTGAATAAATTTTTAATATAATTATATACAACAATAATAACCAAGCCTTATCCTGCTAGATCGAGTCGGCTATTTAAATATAATTATATAAACCTATAAAATATATATATTCATTTTAAATAACATTATATGCTTAAAAATGAAGCTTTCTCTAGCCTTCAAGTATGAAATTGTTCCTATGTACAATAAAAAGCTTTATTTTCTTGTTGCTCATTCTAGCCTTTTACATGCAAATGTTTAATAGATTATAAGTGTATATCATTATAAAAATGAAAGAAAGAAATTTACAAATGAATAAAAAAGGTAGTTCGCTACAGAAAGCTCTTGCCAATGTGGAGTCTTGGGGTTGGCAGGCTCCTGAGGAAGAGTTGAACTAGTTGGGTCTATTGTACGCAATCATTACAAGAGGTTGTTCGCAACTCGAACTCGTGACCACAAAGTTACACGATAACAGTTTTACCGTTGTGCCAATGCTCCCCTTCAAAATTTACAAATAAATAAAGCTAAAAATTTAAAATTTAATTGGTAGCAAACATTTTTAACTTTGAGGTTATTAAATTAATCAATAAATATAAACATAATAATAAAGATGCATTATCTATTAACAATCTAATTAGTTATTATGTAAACAACTAATTACAATAAAGAATTAATCAAAAGTTACAACTTATATAGTTATTATTAATAATTTAATTCAAAAAGAATTAAAATCGTATTGGTACGATATGATATGATTTTCATTAAAAAAACACCAGCATAACTAGAAATATAAACCTTTCTTACCTTGTCATTCTTTCTAGAAATATCGACCTTTAGTAACAATACTTGTAATTCTTTTTTTCATAGTCTATAGATTCAATGAAAATCTTCTTGGCTTCATAGGCTACTTTTTAATAACACGCAATATTATTGTAAATACGAGTTAGATGTTGCTCTATAAAGTTGTTAGGTTTTCTTTCCACAAAATTTACACATTGTGGTAGTAGAATTATTCTTGGAGGGAGATATCTATAATTCTTGGTAGCACCGGTCCATCTAGGTGGTTTATTATAATCAGATCAAGAATATTGTGGTAAAGTTGATTTCATACCTCACTTAACTAAACAGTAAACAAGAAAACATAGTCAAAGATTTTTTTATTGGATTCAAAACTATCAGACGACATCAAATAAAAGCTAGTTAAACAATGCGACAAGTTAAGGAAGATGATGAATAAATTATACCTCGCTATGATGAAGAAGAATACATCATGATTGTATCAATGTCCGCCAACAACATAATCAAATTTAGTCCAATTCACTTGGTTGATTGCCGTATTTTATTCTCCTGCATAGTAACCAAGTTTTTACATCTGCATGATACCATGGATAATAATATCACAAGTAATATTGACTGAATGCCCAGATTAGATGTTTATTATGCCAGCGCCTTGAAAGTTTAGAGCCAAGTACATCAACGATGGTAGACCGACACCACCACAATACATATATAGGGCTAATGCCTTGATTGAGTCTTTAGGAAGACACCCTGATGCCACTAGAATTTGACACATAGGTATGTATTTTAGGTCGACACTCTTATCCACATACATTCAAATTTAATTGCATATAAAGAATTAAATATGCCTCCCATACTGTCCAATTATACCCACCTATAAGAAATTGATTTACCCTTCTCTCCCATTTGTTCCACAAGTTCCTTGCAACAATAATTCCAATAATATTTCCAGATACACATGTGATTTCATTCAGAGTTTAAACACTCACTGTGTTCAAGCTACCAAAAGCCCTTTAGTTGCTTAAAAGCGTATTTCCCTCTCTTAAGCAATCCTATGAATACATGTGTGTGTTTTAGCTTTCAACATTACAAACGCCAACTTCTTCCCTTTAGCAATTCATTAAATTCAACCAAGGGTTCATAATACCTCTACTGGCATAAAAGCTTAAGCATAGATGAACGTTGAAACCCTAGGCTTCTCCTTGTCTTGCCAACCCCCAACAAGAGAAGACAGTGGAGAGAGAAGAGGGAGTCTTCCACCATTCCTAGTGTGTTTTCTTCCTCTAGAGATCTCCACAATAAAGAATCACTTTTGGTAATTGGGAAGAGAAAGAGACAAAGACGGAGAAATAAGAGAGGAGTTCGACACCAAGGGGCGCCATCAGTTCCTCTTGGTTTACTCCACCCTCCTCACCTCATTAATTAGAAGAATAATAATTTCCCTTAAGCTTACTCCATTTGAAAAATAACCTTGAACAGTCCCTTAATATATAGAAATTGTCCATTAAACTCCACCTAAGTCTTCCAAAAAGGGTTTAACTCATACCCAACTTGGCTTGACCAAACAAACCTGCCAGTAGTGTCAAAGTCGGCCTTCTATCACCCTGTGTGGAACACTTCTCAATGGGGTCACACCCCCCATGGTTAAATAATTAGGCATCTTAGCTAACATGTTCCCAAATCATGCTAAAAACATTATGTTTCATTTAAATTATAGAAATTTTCTGGGAAAGTACTCTAAAAATAAATATATATATATATATATATATTTTTTTTTTGTGTACACTTGAATCATTTTATGAACATTAGGTGGAGAAGTCACATTCTAATTCCACCTAGGTGCCCCCTAGATTGATTTTAGAAAATTGAAAATTTGGATTCATGTCCAATTAAGGAGTAGTTTCACTGTAATATATATATATATATATATATATATTGATTTTCTACTTGGAAATCACAGAGAAATTTAATGGAGCTATATTCATGCCACATTACTTCGCATAAGGTTTTACTCGGAATTCATTTTCTATTTGAGATTTTTTTCCATTTAATGTATACCCTGTTCCATAAGACATTTTAATGCTCGATGCATCCATACAGCGTTTGCTCTGTCTTGAAGGATTAAATAGACCGGTATCTTGAAGCTAGAAAAGCATAAGCTGGTTTACTGTGGCACAACCATTTGTTTGTTGGCTTTCTTTCTTTATCAACGATACTCCTATTAGGGTAGTATTACTTGTTCAAAGTTAGGTTTAGAGGATATAAATCAATGCAGAAAGTTCTTTATATCCTGACTTTTTTTTTTTGCCATGTGAACAGATAAAGCAACTAAATGAGCCAATTGAAATTAAAATATTTGAATGGAACACTGGTGGCCTACTAACCAGAATTGAGGTAAATTTGTTGGTCTTCATTTAGTTGATTATAAATTACTTATTATCTTGTCTGTGATATCCAATCCATTTCCAGGGCCTGCGAGCATTCCTACCAAAAGCTGAGTTGATGAACAAGATAAAGAATTTCACAGATTTAAAAGAAAATGTAACTGCCTCCTATTCTGGATTTTTATGTCCTAAGATTATCTCTGCATCTATTCACAAACTGTTTATATTACTGGATGATATTGCATCTCTACATATCTCTTTCTACATGTATGTTCTATTTAGTTTCTACCTTTCCCGTAAGAGGGACACAAAGTGAGAAAGAATGGCCAAAAGGGGGAGGAAGTGGGTGTAAGAGAAAAGGCAGAGCAATTTCCTTGTGTTGTTTTCTTGAGGGGACAAAAATATATAAAATTTTCATTTTCATCAGCCACTATTTCCTTGGTTAGAAAGAAAAAGAGAAAGAATTGTTATTTCAGTATTTTTTATATTTTTTAAAAAATATAAATATAAAATTAATCTAAGGTAGATGTTACAAGCTAATTTTAATTCTTTTGTAAATGCAGTTTGTTTTCACCTGACATTTTTGATGGATTTTGAGTGAATCAATTCTTTTCATGATTCCCTCTTTCCATTTCCCTCCAAAATTCAGGAGATAGTGGTCCCCACCTCACCTTTCCTCACCCTCTCTTCTTCCTCTTCCATCCACTGTAATAAGCACAACCTTATGCCCTCATATTATTATGTGTTGTATATGGGGTTTTATCCATTCTACTATTCTATAATGGTTTTTCATATAGTGGTCTATGTTACATGGAAAGGGCTTCCTTCTAGAGAACTTGATAATGCACATTTTCTGATGCTTCATTGCTTCATATTGGACCATGTTTAGCTGTTGATTAAATGCTTATGTAGGCTTCTGGTCTTTCTTTCTCTATTCAGGTTGGCCGCAGGATGAATGTGTGCATTACCAGGATTAATGAAGCAACTAATGACTTGATTATTAGCGAGAGAGAAGCCTGGGTTAGTTGATTGTTAGTTTGTCATAGTTCTGTTTATTTTTGTTCCATTTTGCCACAAGTTAAATGACCTTTTACCTTTTGCATGTTTTTTATATCAAAATAATTTATCCAATCTGTATAGCAGTTATAATTGCGTAAGTACTATCCACATAGAAGTTTTCTATTTTCTTAGATGTTAGGGTGTGGTTGAATTCCCTACAGTGTCTCTTTGGAAGTAGACCTTTGCTCTTAGAAGTCAAGCAAAATGTGTTTTGCAATCCTGTCTCCTATTTCATTCTCTTCCCTTGTCTTTTGGAAGTAGGCCTTTACTCTTGTATTTTTATGATTTGTTGATCTATCTTCTTTTATAGGACATGATGAACCTGAAAGAAGGAACTCTTTTGGAAGGAACTGTAAGGAAAATTCTTCCATATGGAGCACAGATTAGATTAGGCGACACAAACCGAAGGTACATGCACCTTTGTCCTTTGTAAAATTTGAAATCTAGTATCTAGTTTTATGATACATCTGTGTAGCTTGCAAGCATGCTTCTTCTATACAGCTCGTATACATCCCAGATATTCATGTCTACAATGTATCATCAAGTCATCTTGTTATGAATAAAATTTAGCTCACCCAATCTCACTTATAGTTCAAACCAATATTCGGTAGCAGTGGATTGAAAAATAAGCAGCTCAAACCATAGTTTGCAATTGTGTATCTAAGGTTGTCGAATTGAAATTCAAATCATGAATCCTTTTGGTGATTTTGCGAATCGTGAATGGTAAGGTTCATATTAATAATTTCTAAAAAAAATACTTCACAAGAGTATTTTAGAATATTCTTGTTGACACCATATGATTAATATATTTTGATAAACCAAACACTAAGCAATGGACTGAAAGCTAAAAACACAAATGGATACCATCAGTAAGTAATCAGTCAAGGCTATAGACCTTGAGGAAAGAGTCTTGGTTCATGGAATCTTGTAAGTTGGTAACAGAGTAGCTAGCTAGGCTTAACAGAAAAATGTCAAACTAGAGGACCATAGACCTTGATCTGTGGAGGCTATAATTGAGCTTTTATTGCTCTCTTGACCACTTCAGAAGATGGACAATAACATCATGTTGTAAGTCTATCGAATCTAAATAATTTTCAACAGACCCAATGTGAAAGCAATATGATTAATCAGCAAAGGATTTTGCGTATAAACAAAAATTAGCATACAATGTTTTAAACAAACCTAGCATGTTGGATAATGTGTTAAGTTTGCCACAATTGTAATAAAGATTTTGTTCAATAGACTTTGGCTTTTAGATTTCAAAATTTGAGGAACATGCTGCATTAAAGGATAGTAACTAAGCTTATCAAGAATAAAGATGTATTGTTAGATTAATATCACCAAATCCAAAATATCTCTAATAGTTATCCATATAAAAAATATCAAAATGACTTCTGTACTGCCCACATCCTCTCCAATTGAGACGTCTTGATCCTCATCATCATCTTCATCTAGCATAACTATATCTTCCTCTGTAGCTTCTTGCTCACTAGTGGCTTTCTTAATAATTTTCTCCTTCCCTTTTCTTTTTATATTTACTCCTTTTCATTTGATATTTACATTTATATATCTTGAATCTAAAATAGTGAAAGAAGAAAATATAAATGTAAAGATTAAAAGTATCAAGCATCCTCGTGAGTTGTAACTAGTAAATTCTTAAATTAAATACCATTCATATATTTCTTTTTCCTTCTTTGAAGATGCTCTCTTCTCTGCATTAAAATACTTTTAAACATCTATCCATGAAACATCATTTGGAAAACAATCTTCTTTAGTCTGAAACTAATCCACACGTCATCAGTTTCTGTATCCAACAAACAAATTGGATAATGTGAATCTTCATTCTCTTGACATTTTTATTTTTCTCTAACTCTAATTGAAAATTGTAATTCACAAATACAAGTGCATCCAATTGATGTTGTTCTTAGTTGTTTTACAATAGATATTCTCAATTGTGCTCCAATTCCTTTGGTACCCTGTAGTACATATTAATTCAAAACATTCCAACCACCATAGGTCTTTCACCATTAAATTGTAGAAGAAACAAATTAGATCATAAACAATAAAATAATTGTACCAAATCATAAAATAGTTTTACATATATGGTTGATTTTTATCTTTTATTTGTTCATCCACCTTTATTCTAATCTAAAATTTTCTCTATTGTCCTATTCTAACTTCCACATTACAAGTAAAATTTGGATCAAATGTAAGATGCATCTTTAAATTTTAAAATATGTTACATCTTATTATCATTAATCAAAACTTATAGTGGAACTAGAAAAACTTATAAAGTAGCACTCAAATAAAATTTACCGAGGATTAAGATAGTAGGCTATTGCATTGGATCTATGAACTTGTAAAATTCAATCTAGTGTCAATAATTTCCAAATCTGTTGATATATACTCAATTCCATTAAAGTTTTTCCTAGTTCACTCTTTGGATCTAGCCTAGCTTCAAAAATTTAGCCCCCGTAACTACCTTCACACCACCATCCACAAGAAGCACTCTCACAAGTGAATTCACACATTTCAAGCAAAAATTAATTGGCTTTCAAAATTGTGAATCACATAATACAATGTCTTGTACTTTCTTCCCTTTTAATTACCTTGCAAAAAGAACTTGTAGCCATAACACAAGGTCTTGTACTTTCTTCCTTTATAATTACCTTGCAAAAAGAACTTGTAACCCATAATTTAGAGACTAAATGAATCTAATTGCAGTTTTATTCTCCAACATTGTTTTCAGTGTCAAGTATGCTGTAGATAATCTGTTTATTGTAGACCGATAAATAAACACTTTGATCTGCTTTGCCTTCGCTATATATCATAAAACAGTGACACATGGTGACCAAAAAATTTTGTGGGCAAATCTACTCTTCTGTTCAGATTAATACCAGAATCCATTTTGGTATGGCGCTACAAGGTTTTAATAGTCCCAAACAATGTCACAGTAGTAGCTGAGAGCACTAAGAATATTCAATTGTTTGGAAACTGAAGTAGGTTGTTGCTAGCTTAAGATAGTCTGAATCTTACATGGATCAGCCTGTACACCTTGCAGTCATAAATTCATATGATATGTGTCCAAGGTTAGAGATCTTGGCTTACTAGAAAGAGCATCAGAACACCGCAAGAGATTTTGCTGTTGCAATATAGATAAAGCCAAATGAATTTGGAGATGGGTGAGCCATATTTTGTCATAATTTAGGACAATATCAGAGGACATATCAAGACATACATAGTTGTCTCTTGAACATGAATTGAAATTTTATTCAGTCGGTTGGCATAGGAGAAGCATCTTGTTTTGTTGGTTGGCTGACATGCAAGACTAGCTATAGATGGGACCACAACTATGATGACACCTCGCACCAATGGTGATGACTTTGTGAGGCTTCTGTGAGGTCTCAAAATGACAATGAATTCAAGTGAGGTCTGCATATGGTTTCCAACGATGGAAACATCTTTGCACAAAGTTCACAAGGGTTCTGTGTGGTCCTGAGATGACAACAATTTCACTTGTGGTCCACGATGAGGGCTGACTTTGCATTTGTAGTGCATGAGGCTTCCACGAAGTCCCTAGACAATGAGCACTTTCTTCTTCCTCCTCGCCCCCTTCTCTTCTTCCGTTATTAGAGTTAGCTCTCGGCGCTACTTGAAATGCCATTGAGGGATTCATTAGGCTGAAAGGGACAGAAATTTGAAATGCCCATCATGCCTTCAGAATGCAATTTTCTCCACATATTCCATTCAAATTTGCTGGATAGCTGATAGCTAGATCTAAGATCCAATTTAGAAAAGTATGTTATGGCAAGAAGTTCATCTAGCAGCTTGTCCACCTCCTAAATAGGAAAACTTGTCTTTTGCTCTCACGATGTTAGTTGCTTTATAGTCAACCCAATCTCCAAGAGTACGGGATAAGAAAGGAAATTGCTAGAATGGATCTTTGTACTATGTCATCAAATTCCACATCTTCCTCCATCTGAATATGGTTGCTGTCGTGATTGCTACCAGTCATGCCTAAGGCTGTCATGATTGGCATCGTCAATTATGATGTGGTTATCAATAAGCATATTCCACCCTTCCTTATTCAAATGTTCCATTTCAGTATCTTTTAACACCACTTTTAAGTCTATGCCAATTGCCATGTAAAACATATTGAGGCTTGTCTCTCTGCTTTCTCTAAAGATTCTGATGTAGCATTTTAATTGAGTTTCTTTCCTAGTATAATGCCCATGATTTTTTTTGAAATGTTTTCAGCTGTGTATGACCAGAATACAAGTTGATAAAACACTAAACCTCTTGTTTATTGTTGAGTAATAGTCAAATAGTAATGCAAACTTCATCTATGTGCATATTTTACAAATTTTGATTTATTTCTTTTCTTCCATATTGAATCTAATCAAATGCCCTTTCAATTGCAGTGGATTACTTCATATCTCAAATATTACGCGAGCCCGTGTTGCATCCATAAGTGACATATTAAAAGTTGATGAAAAAGTAAAAGTTCTTGTGGTCAAGTCAATGTTTCCTGACAAAATATCTCTTAGGTATGTTAGTTGATCATTCTTGTTTATAATAAATCATTTATTCCCATTCTAAATTTAAAATCTGCAGCTGGGTTGTTCTTTTTAATCACTTTGGCCTTCTTTGTTTTCTATGGAGATAGGAACGTGGAATGGGAGATATATAGAAAGAGATAGGTAGAAGAGGAGAAAGAATCATTGTTTTCTCAAAATTTTAATTTTCAAAAATTTTAAATGATAGAAATAATGAAAAGATAAGAATAAATGATTTCAATTTTTTAAAATAATAAAGCCAATTTTATCTGGCTTATGTGCCTCGATTTGGGCAGAAGTAAAATGAGAAAGGGAGATAACTTTTTCTGTCTCTCTTTCTTTTTATTTCTTTCCTTCCAATTTCTCTCCAAGGAAATGATGAAATTTGGAGTGCTTATCATCTCTCTTCTGCCATTCTTTCCCCAACATCTATCTGTCCTAGAAAAACCATATTGAGTGGATAATGTATTTCAACTTTTGACGAAAGACAGCAAGAGGCTGAGAATGGTGTTCTCTACAAACATTAGTATTTCTGTGTTTGCACGACATAAAATCATGAAACAGTTTTGCTAAATTGATATCTTATTGACTAATAATGGATATTATAGAAAAAGAATACAAATTTTTGCACTGCTGCACTACAAAATTGATATCTTATATAATTCCATTGTGCTACAAACAGCATTGCAGATCTTGAAAGTGAGTCAGGACTACTGCTCTCAGATAAGGAGGTTCTGTATCTTTAAGTGTCTTTAATTGAAAGTTCCTTTGTTCTTTAGTTGTCCGTATGCTCCTTTAGCTTCTTCTAATCTACTCTCAAATTATCAGAAAGTATTTTTTGAGGCTGAAAAGATGGCTAAAAAGTATCGAAGAAAACTACCCGTTATTTCTGCAAAGCACAACAAATTAGACTCACTTCAGACTGACTTGCTTCCCTTCGAGGATGAAGCTAGATTATATGCAAACTGGAGATGGTTCATATTTCAGCAGCATGCCAAAGTAAATGAAGACAACACTGTTGTGTCAGAATAGTCGGAGGTTTGGATATCATATCTCATAGCTTCCAGGTCAGAAAAAAAGTTTGCCTACCTGTTTATAATGTTGCAGTAGTGAGTTGAAGAATCATTCTCATATCTCATTTTAAGAATGAGAAAAAACACCCTGGTAATTTTCCTTTTAAGAATATAGGCATCTTGTAACTCAGAAAATAATGTTCCTATTAGGACCAAAATATTGGTCTTTTCACACATCTTTTGGAAGACTTCAAATTTATGTACTTGTAGGTATGACTCGTTTCGTGTCATGAGGTATTTATTTCAATACTCAAGTTCATTCTAGTTCAGGTATATTTTTGAACTGCTACCATTCATGTTGACAGGCTGCCAACTGAGGCAAACTTAAGTGAAGGGGGCAGTGATATTTATGCCATTGTTAATAATACAATGTAATTGTTGGTACTGTGCATATGCAAACACAGCAAAGTGCAAAACAAAACGGGATAGAATATATGGTTCATGATCATATATGAAGAATTTTTTTTTTTTTTTTTGTTCAAATGTGGCATCCAATTATGCGATCAATTTTCTTTTGTTGTTTGTAATCTCTAAAACATCAAAATTACATGTGTTCATGATCATATATGAAGAATTTTTTTCTTGTGATGTTATTGTTCAAATATATATTATCCATTTATGGGATGATTTATCTTTTGTTGTTTGTAATCTTGAAAACATCAAAATTATATGCGTTCATGATCATATATGAAGAAATTTTTTTGCGATGTTATTGTTCCAATATGTATTATCTAATTATGAGATGATTTATCTTTTGTTGTTTGTAATCTCTAAAACATCTCTAGCACCTCCGTGATAAGGGTAGTTGTTGACAAGTCAACTATGCAGCAAAGCTAAATATTCACATAGGAAGCTCTAAAAAAAAAAAAAAAAAAAAAAAAAAAAAACCAGTTAGCCTCTTATTGACTATCCCTGGGTGGCCGGTTCGATCCCATAAAAGTTTTCCACCGACTACCAGGGTAAATCGGGAAGCACTCGCGGTGGGCAGCCGAGAAGCTTAGCATCCCTTAGTTACGAATCTCATTTGGAGGAAAATTCTTGCAAATACGCCATAGCTATGTGAGACCCTTAAGATTATAAGTTAATCTCCGTTTTACCCTTAGTGACTATTTAGCTGTTTACTTGAAGTTTTAATCAATGTTAGCTACTTTAGCGTGTATCCTATGATTATGGATGATTCGGTCATAAAGCATAAATAGGAAAGCGACTGATTAAAATGAATAGATTCTAGCTAAAAGAAAAATTAAATAGATTTACATCTTTTGATGTTATTCACTAGTCGACCTGTTTTTGTTAAGTATAGAAATGATTGTAAATATTGAATATGAAACATGCTCTTGACGTAATAGTTATTATGATGGATTAGAGATGTTCATATTGATGAAAATGAAGATAATTTAATCTGGGCTAGAAGTAAGACATGGATATCTCTAAGATAATGGTTGTATGTTACAAGGAGATTGAATGTTTTCTGGATAACAGAGATGTAATACTAAAAAAAAATGATAAACTCAGTTAGCCTCTTATTGACTATCCCTGGGGGTGGCCGGCCCGACCCCACGGAAGTTTTCCACCGACT
>JBBPFP011035372.1:1170-13120 GCA_037974795.1 Kaempferia galanga | reverse complement strand
TATTTTCAAGTATTACCAAGTATGAAAAATAAGTTCAAGTTCAAGATAAATTCATTAATAGAATTTACAGCTCATGATATCAAAATGCATGTCTGATCATGTTAGTGATACTATGTTCATGATTATGATACTATGCCATGATTTTATAATACCATGCTATGTTCTGCTTTATGTTTCGTATACATGATTTTGTGAGTAGGCAAGGAGCTTACTAAGCTATTTAGCTTACAGATCTACCTTCCTTATACTGCAGGAAGAAAACCTGAGGGAAGCAGCAGGAGGACTGAGACAGATGTGTGTGGGATGGTACTGTAGAGAACTCATGTTATCCTTAAAATGATAGAATCATGTACGGATAAGTTGCTTAGGTATATTTAGACCTAATTGCAAGTATGTTAGATTGTTTTAAGATTTTCCGCAAATCATTTATGTTATGTCCATGTTTATGTTATAAGAAAAAATTTTTTATGCATGTTTCCAAGTAAGAATAAGTAAGATCAAGCATTGGTAACGTCGCCCCTACTGGCACGTAAGGGCGGGCGTTACAAGGGAATAGAAACCCTCATTATTTTTTATAGGTAACAAAAAATTTAAAATGAGATATAATTCCTGTTAAATTCAACATTATTTAATTAAAATCTAGTATATTTTCTATTCAATTGAGTAAGAGTCATTTTCTCCTGGGATAAACTATACTCAATTTAGGTTTTTTTTAAACTTAAAAAGGGCAATTAGGTAAGAAGTTAAAAAAAAAAAGTTTAAACAAATTTTTCTTGCACGAGAGAAAGTTAGGTTTGGTGTTGAGAGGATGTTGAATTTAAACTAGTTTGGTTAGAGATGATGTAATCAAACTTGTAATATAATTGACTTATATTACAAGTTTGATAAAAGATTTGTACCGTAATCTTTGATTTACATTCTTTTATTTGGTGTACATTATTTTTTATAACAAATGTAAATCATATTATTATATAATCACAAAAATATCCTGCGACCTCTACCAGACGACTAACAAAAAAGGTGCTTGATTTGATAAGATTAAGGTTAAATTTGACATATTAAATGTTAAGGTTGGAATGTGATTCAGATTACAAGCTATTAGCTTTACAAGCTATTAGCTTTATAATCAAAATTACAAAAGTTATTATCTTTTATAATCCGAATTACATTATATTACAAATTTAAAATTATACTAAATAAAATAATTAATCTGTAATATAATACCCCTCACTAAGATTTTAGGACAATTTACATATGTAAAATTTTTAGTTTACAATATTGTAGAAACGATATTCTTGTTAAAATCGACTCTTTTCTACCCTAGCGGATTGCATCCTGCAATTAATAGGATACATATTGAAACCCCAATTCTTAACTTTAATAGATTAATTTTCATGAAAAAAAACTGTAATTTGAACCTGACTGAAAGGTGAGGAACAATGTGGCAATGCATCAATTTCAACTCGATGCATTACTACAACGTTCGCATCTCAATCGCCACAACCACCAGCGGTTTATCTTTGAACCAAAGCATGCAGTTTTTAAATCATGAGCATCAAGAACATCAACAGCAACAAATCCACTGTCATTTATTCTTTCTCAGCTTACAACCTTCCTAGGGTGAAGAATCGGTAACATACCGTCTTGGAATGCTCAGCAGGTCCTTCCCTGTAAACGGAGATGACCAATCATATGACCCCGACGAGTATGAAGAGTCATCGGTTGCAAGACCATCACCCTGTATGCCAATAACTGCTGAGTGTGAGTTCACAGTACGCTTCACCATTTTCCCACCCATGAACATGGTAGACCATGTCGAAGGCAAGTTGTTGATCTTGTGGGATGGCTTCATGAAATCTGTATCCATGCTCCAATCTATAGAGGTATAGTCGTATGTTGTTGACCCACTGGAACACCAGTCATCATTGGATGAAGCAGACAAACCAGAAGGCAAGCTAGTAAGGAGAGCAGGCGAAGAAGGTATGCCAGGTGCCAGTGTGGATGAACTTGAAGGGTTGAATGGAGCACCCCAACCAGTTGGAAAGGACTCCACCGGATTAGAAGCAGGTTGGAAATGATTTGGGTTAATAAATTGTTGGGGAGTAGAACCATGCAAACCCAGGTAAGATGAGCTCGGTATGAGACCTCCATTTTCCACCTTTAACAACCCCACACTCGATGTACCATTTGGATACCATCCTGTGGAAGTCGGCGGTGATGTACCGGTGATGCTCGGGCTTGTAGATGCAGGGTTTTGTTTGGCATGAAGAGACTGAGGCCGCTGCATCACAATGACAGGCTCCCTCAATGTCACTGATGGTAGGTTAAGTTTCATTTCATTACTTGTCATCACATATCGATTGGCTGGAGGCACAGCTACCTGCAGAGAGGTTGGCAAAGAGTATGCAGCAGATGAGGCAGAGCTACCATTTGACCACGTTTTATCCATGGAAGCAACCACTTGGGGTCTTCCCCAATCTGTCTTAGGTAGAATCCTTCTCGAAGGCCGCAAATTCTTATTCACAGACTCTGCAACTCCGGTTGCAAAAGTTTTGTTATGGCTCAAATCTTGTTCTTCTCTTCGTTGCAGAGTGACAACTGGAACTGCTCCCTTTAGTTGAGGTCTTAATGACACATTTTGAACAGGCATTACCATCTTATTGTCAAGAGTCCCACTTGCTGTGACAGAGTCATCTGCTTCTTCCAATTTCAATGGAGCAGCCTTTACTTCCTGCTTATGTGCCTTCAAAGTCTCTTCAGTCTTCTCTAAGTCACCCTCGCATGCAACTACAGCCCTTTCCACTTCCTGCTTCGTGCACTTGAATTTCATCTCCAAGTCCGATATCTTTACAAGCTCTGCAGTTATATCAATTTTCATGTTGACAGAACTGTCTATATTTGCTGCAATATGATGCTTGCTCTCTTCGCTCAGTTCAAGGAGCCATGAAATGGACTCTTCAACACGTCCTTCATTGTGTATAAGCGCCATTGTTGCCTCCTCAGAGGAGAACCCCATGGCTACAATTTTCTGAGCAAGCATCTCCAGTTTCCTAGACATGAGGTACCCACTACAACGTTCATGTAATTCCTGAGCACGTCTTTCCTTCTGCCGTTGATGCTTTCTCTCATTTTTCTGACGAATCTTCTCCCGCTTGTCTGTGTCACAGCCAGGTATAGATTCAATACGAGGTCCATTACTAGTGGTTTTCTCCTTTTGTTCATCTTCTCCAGAATCACCAGCAGTACTAACAGAATGATCCTCTGTTTCATCTATGGTTCCAAAACGTCCACTGTTTTGGCCTGGCACAGAAACAGAACTTGTTGTATCGAAATTGTGGAATGTGCCTGAATCTGGATTGTATCCGCTTGACGGGACACCATTTCCATGGTTAACAGCCAAAACAGGCTTTGAAGAGACTTTGCCTTGTTCCTTGACTGTCTTTGCAGACAATTTCTCCATGGCCTTAGATTTAGAAGCCGGGGACATTTCTCACTTATTTAACAGCAACTTCCCTGCATGAAATCATTAAGAATATTAGTTGACAAGATCTTCATTAAATGGATAAGTCGCTCAGCATTATGAAACTAGCACAAAAACATAAACAGAAATAAAGCAAAGAAGTACCAAGGGCTGCAAGTACTAGAGAAGATTATAAAATGAATAGCACAACAATCAAGTGTCGCCTAAATTCTTTGGCTTAACCTTCCGCCACAAGAATTTACACGTAGTGGTTCAAACAACAAAAGTTTATGTACAGCAATTTCTGATCAATGGTTATTTTGTTTTCTCAATTACTGAGGTGCTAAAGAATCTGGATGAACTTTCAAGAAGCAAGTAGAGGGTTACAAACTCATCAACCAGCATTAAGTCAAAGGATGTAAGGAGTTCATAGAGACGCATCATAACCAATTTGAGGGTCATGGAATGGAAATATCCTTATCAGCCCCAGCAACTAAGGTCCTACAAAGGGAGCATTAAATCACGATATCAACCTCAATGTGCTGTTGAAGGACTCAAATCTGTGGATCAGAGACTAGCTTCAGATGTTGACAACCAGAGCTTGAAGGAATTTTCCTCTAATGCAAGCCTCCAAGTAGTGTCACGTATACTGAATTCTGTCAATAAGTAAAAACACAGTACCAGTCCACATGCACAATAAGATCAGGAATGTGCCTAAATGAACAGGAAGGCTAAGTTGACACCGCAAATACAACAGAAGAGAGATGTCCCATGAGTCCATTAAGGCATTTGCAAACCACAATTATAAGAACAGATCTGCAGGTTGAATCAGTGGGCAAATGGGACATTATACCAACTTGAGTTTGGGCACTGACTACAATGCACTAGATCAGTGAGAACAACAGACATTTCTTTATAAACTACACTAACAAATAAATCCCTAATTAATTGATAGTAAGGACCTTATTTATTGGTCCAAATTAAGAATCACTGTCTCACAGATCACGAATGTTTGGTTGATCAAACGATCCAACTCAAAACTTCTTAACCAATAAAGGTCAAGTTTTTTTTACTAATGTATGAGTGTTCCAAAAGGTAGGCTATGAAGAATAGAACATCGCAAAAATATGTACAAATCTTGGTTTACAGACTCTTTCAATGTCTACAATTTAGACTTTCCTGTGATGCACATGCAACAAGTACTTCAATCTTAGATTACCAGCAACAATATTGAATAGCTGTAGCACTACAACTTTTGTTTTTGTGTTACGAACTACTTACCCCAAATTGAATGCTATGGAATTTCAATTTGTGTGTTTAAGGACATCAAGCCATGCTAATATTGTATTTTTTTTATTGCAACTAGGTTGCATTAATAATACACAAAGCTCGTCAATTTTTTGATGATGCAACAATATGCCATTAGAACCAATAACAAAAAAAGGAGAATGATGCTCGGATCAATTATGCAACCTAGCTCCCTCGTACCATCCATGGAGGTTGTTCCCTCAAACAAGGCACAAGAAGTACCTAATGAGAAGCATTGAGCAAGTGTGTGGCATCCTATGTGTATGTTTCTAGGCAAACCCTAAGAAATAATTCCAATTCCCACAATTAATGACTACCATAGTTAGAAGAACATATAAGTACCTATTACTCTGTTTATTTAGTATATAAGCAAGAAACCTGATACAATAATGATAGAATGATATTGTTCCAGAGCACACCAAAAGTTGGAAACCAGGTAACCATGAACAACAAATATAGTTTTTAGAAAAACATTTCCATAATCATAGTTTCTTTTTAAGGATTACAAGATTACAACACATGCAGTAGTTTTTTTAATTAACTGAGATGGAAACTAGGTGAACGCAACCTCCAATAATGGCTTTTGCAATAAGTGTTTCAGAATAACCTTTGTCTCCTAGAATTCACATTTTTTTATTCTGTTCTAAATCATATAATGCTCCCCTTAACTCTTTCCACTTCAAATCGCTCCTTAAAATATTTTACTTTTGATGCTACTATTTCTAACAAAGCTACTCTATAATCAGAACCTTTAGATTTTATAATCTAAACACGCCTAAGTGATCAACAACCAAGTAAGATCTGAAATAAGCTAGTATTTTATGAATATCTAATTCTTTGCTCACATACCGTTAGCACATAAGAACTTGTGGGAAAAGATGATTTTGTAACCATGTATCCCTAAAACTTAGGCTGAAAATATTTCATAAATCATGGAATATGATAATGTCGCTAGTTAGCATAATTGATAAGATGACTTATTCTTTAAAATCTAACAAAATTCCAATAAACTTTACAGGAATTAGCTATGTGATCATATACCATAATTTACGAATTATCCATATAATAATTCATATAATGGTTATGATTCATCTTATAAAAGTTATTACTAGTTATATAAAGATTGAATACTTTAAAAATTGCAATATATTTTTCAGATATTTTCTATATGAGTAATTTTATTTATAATTCAAGATATTAGAATTATAGCATTTCAATGTTTATATCAATGTACTATATTCAAAATAAATCCATATGATAAATCAATGCCAAACATGGTTCTAAAATATGTCAATAAAAGTTATAGGATCTTACAATCCAACAATTTGAGCCTATGGACTTGATCCCGTACCAAGTAGGATCTTGATCAAGACAACCTTGCTTGCAACTCCATCCGCTCTTAATGTTAAGTTGGATTTACTTAATTGGATGATAAGGAGGTAGGGGAAGACACAAATAGTTAAAACAAACACAATCCGGCAACGAAGAGTAAGGGGGTGCTTGGTTCATTCGAGGGTATGGAAATGAGAATGAGATTGATAGAAGTGGGGAATGAGAATGATAGCTTTTCCATTCCCCCCATAAAGCTAAGTAATAACTCATTCCCATGTGTGGGGGATTGAATCCGTGGGACCCACCACTAATCACCCAAACCAAGCACCAACTTTCAATCCCTTTCCTATTCCCCACTCTCATTCCATCCAACCCAGTACCCTCTAAATTCTTTTTCTTTGAATAATACTTGCCTGCTATGAATTTCACATGTCATTGCTGGTTGTTTCCTATACAAGATATTGTTTATTTTTTTATTCGTATAACAAATATGACTAAAGAGTCATAGCATGCTTATAATAATCATATAGTTGCCTAGTCTGCATTTCCATAGTCCTACTATTTATCAAGGAAATAAAATGAATCAACCTAAAATCTTAAAATATGAGCACTTTGCTTTGTTCGAGGTAGCACCGGAGTTAGTGCATAGAACATCAGAAAATACTGAAACAAGTGATTTTGCCAAATAATTCATAGAATAACAACACAACAACTTTAGCCTAGAGAAAGTTCAAGAACAATATGTTGTGATGCATAATTTGTTGAATCATTTCACATACAATATTCACTATCTACCAATCTAAGCCAAATAAGAGGAACAGTCAACCCGGAATATGGATCAGTAGATCAATTGAGCAACTACATATCTAATGAGATATTTATAATCATGCATTGTTTTAGAAAGCAATCCATACAATTCATGTGCATATGCAATGATTCACACACATCAGATTGCAGATATAGCCATATATCACCTTTTATTTTTAAACTGGCCCAAAATAAAGTTAATTAATTAGCCCAACCTAATTTAATATCTTTAATAACAGAATAAGAATGAGACAATGTTTCAATTAAGATTAACTTAATGCAATAGGAAAGGAAGCAATTAGTTGGCTGAAATATAAAATGGAAAATATAGTTAATTGATAATATAAATTTTAACAGAGATATTTGTATATATAAAATGAAAAAAATATGATTGCTTGATGATATAAATTTTAGCAGAGACATTTGTATATTGCATATGCCATTAGATTTAATTAGAAATTTTTGATAGCTAACTAGCTGATGAGTAATTGATGATATGGATGTCGCATTGCATATGCATGCACCTAAACACCAAGATTTTAAGAAACTGAGATTCAGGAAGGGTCTCAGTCAAGACTTGCATTTCATGTATCAAATTCAATTTGTTCCATGGACTACAAACTAGAATAATAAATAATCAGATATGCAATATGCCGCTTTATTGACTCATATTGAAAGCAAGAGATAATATCAAGTTTCCCATTTGAGAAGCACATTGATGTGGAAGATTGGTTGCTGCTCTTGGGTCAATGTTCATCAAAAAATGGATAAATATAAAACCTCACCATCACTAGGCAAAAGATACGACAGTCAATATCTAATTTAGATGGCCGACAAGATGAACCAGATTATCAGATAACAGATCTCGTGCACAGACACTAAGATAAATCTATCATGCACGTTAACTATTTGTTAAATCACATACTGATTCAAAAGAGAAAAATATTACGGGATTTTTTTTATATAATAATAATAATAACCACGAACTATTCTACCCCGATCTCAAGCTTAATCATTTGGCACGTAGGTCTATCTTCCATCAACAGAAAGAGAAATGATCCTCAGGCAGCGGAAGATCCAAATGCACACAGTCACCATAAACGACCAAGCGAATCAAACGGATGCAACAAGGAATCCTAAGAAAAATGTCGGAAGATTCCATCGGACGGATGCCCATCGAATCCGCGCGATCCAACACAAAAATGCGAGGCCACCGAAATGAGAATCTCGCAAATCAAAGCACCAACCGAAGTCAGCCCACCGGATCCTCCTCCCGAGCAAATCAGCCGAGAGATATACACATCGACTAACAATCATATCTCCCATGGGGAACCAATAAATAGATCACCAAATCCACAAATAGCAATCACAATCGTCCGCATCTAGATCAAATCCGTAAAATACTAGAACCGAACACCGAAAAAAAACTGAGCGGGCGAACATACGGAGACGAATCGGAGCGAAGTCCAGCTGAGGCAGGGCGGAGACGAAGACAGGAGGCACGATGGAAGGCCGAGAAAAACAAAGGTAGGGTTTTGAAGGAACGGGAATTGGGTGAAGGGACGACAGAAGCCGATCGCTTTTCTTTTCTTTTCTTTTCTCTCCTAATTCGCTGCTGCTACGCACGGACGCGAACGCTTTATAAATCGGAATGGAGTCAGTGGATTTTTGGGCTCCGCGTATTTACCATAAATACATCAATAAATATAACAAAAATTTAAAAAGTGCCCTTTTTTTTATATTGTTAAAATAATATTCCATGTTGAAAAATATAAAAAGGCATGCGTTAAAATGCTACAATATTAAATAATAAATTACCACAGCATAATTTGATTTCTAAGTAATTGATTAAAACTACTTTAATATTAATTATTTTACCATAATCACTACATTATTTTAACGTTACTTCAGATTATTCTTCTAACTTTATTAAAATTATTTAAATTCAGTTAAAAATATTACGACATGAAATATATAATTAAAATTGTTTTAAGTATTTTCACTAGACTCATTTTAATATCAATTAAATTATTTTACATTGGCTAAAATTATTCTAGTCGGTCGAAGTTGCTATCAAACATCCTTATAAAATAAAAATATATCCTTTAAAAAACAATTTAAAAAGTCTTTTTACATGTTTACCCCAGAAAATCAAAATACATTATTATTTTGCATAAATTATTTAAAATTTTATTATAATTAATAGCTTCCCTAAAATATAACACTGTTTCTTATTCTTTATTTCTCGTGGATTTTAATTCATGTAACATTTATGTATTGTTATAAAATAAATTCATATAATAAACTTTTTAGATATAGCTTACCTTAACTAATCCTAAATTGGACGGTCGGACTTCACATTTTGACCACTAAATAAATTTAAAAAGTGAGATAACTTAAATTTTGAACCTTGATTATTTTTTTTTTAAATACTATAATTTATCATCATATCATACCCTTAGGTAGATATCATTTTTCGACTAATTTTAGAATGACTAATTGAATATTATGAAAATTTTTAATCATTATGGTAATGAAAAAGTACTTATGGTATTAAAAAAAATTTATATATTAATTTATTGGAATTGGAGGTCGATCCATACATACAAAATTGAGAGACGCCCTGGCAGATAGAATTATTTTTGAAGATAGATAAAAGTAAATTCGGTTCATTTAAATTTAACAAATAGTCAAAATGAGTATCCTTTTAGTATTTACGCGGTAGATTTTAACATAACAAATCTAACCCGCTTCTTTTTTATGTGTTTAAAAATATAAAAAATTCCACGTGGTAGATTTTTTTTAAAAAAAAATAATTTTGATTTAACTCAGCTTGAAACTAATAATTAAAATTGATAATTTTATTTTGTAGGGTTTGATTTAATTCCCAAGAGTTAACTTCCGGATTCGGATCCATATTAACTCAACCCGCTACTACTTCCGACGACAAGGGCGATATCAGTCATTTCACGCCGTCGAAAACCCAAATCGCAGCTCCTATTTCCTTCTCTCCCACCCTCCCACTTCGTCCCTTCTCACTCCGTCGTCGTCGTCGTCGTCGTCGCTGCGAAAAGCCTCTTACTCGCCAACCTTCTCTCTCCAGAGGCGAGAGATCGATGGGAACTCTAGGGAGGGCGATCTACACCGTTGGATTCTGGATCAGGGAGACCGGCCAGGCCATCGACCGTTTTGGCTGCCGCCTCCAGGGAAACTACCTTTTCCAGGAACAACGTAAGACTCCTTCCTCCCCTTCTTTTGGACGGTAAATCTTGTGTCTGTTAATCTGGTTGTGTGCGGTATCTCTCGCTCAGGCACCTGGCAATTTTTCTTTTGCCTTGGTTGTATCTTGGCTCTTGTAACATGATTTAGGCGTCACTCAATGTGGATGCTAGAGGTTTAACCTCATTATGGTGACTTTAGGTAATTCAGTTTTTGTTTTTGTTTCAGAGTGCCAAAAATAGTCCTGTGTTTCCATCTGATGCTATATTTCATGATGATCTATCGAGTTATTTATTCACTTACTTCAGTCTCTTAAACTTTCTTATATTAATGATGTGTTCCTCAAAATCTAAAGGCAATTAAGCATGTTTGGATGTATCCTTTTCATTGTTTGTCATCAAAAGGTCAGCTGTCTGCAATTTATGGACTTAATTATCTGTGCTAGATAGTAGTCTACATTTGAATGCCTGAAACAAGTTGATTTTAGCTTCTCAAGGGTGTTGATCCACATTCCATTTTAAAGATTCCTTCAATTCTACGAGCCAACTTTGTTTTCATATTAAGGGTGCACCATCAAGCTATTCTACTGTAATTTTGTCATCTCATAATAGCATTTGAGTTAAAACTTAGACTTGTCTTAAAATTGAAAGTTAGTGAGCTGCTGAGTTACCTGGGATTGTAATATAATATTATAGATGATTAGACAATATAATATTACCCTAGATATACATTTAGGATCGTCAGTGAACCAAGGTTAACTACCTGTGTCATTCAATAAAATTATTGATTCCTTTCTTTCCATTTAGTTATGATGTTGAAAAAAATTTCACTGGTATATCACGTGCTATCTGTAATGCCCAACCATATATTCTACACATATTCCGATTTTCAGATTGGAATCTGCAGACAGATCCACAAATTCCATATAGTTCAGTTTCAGAATATGGAACATTTATATTTGATTGGAATCTGGTTCACAATATGTAATACCAGATTAAAAATCATATTCACAATATGTAATTTGAGCAAAAAACTGCTAGATCAAAACGTAAATACAAGTAAAAAATTTTGGTTTCTTTTGCAGCGGATCAACTTGTGTAGTATGTTCATGCTACACAAGTAGCCCGAAATCAATGCAAAAGAAACCAAAATTTTTTATTAAATCAAGTATGTTCATGCTACACAAGTTGTAGCTGCTACTTGTTCATGCTACAAAATTATCATAAGTGCGAGCAAGCAAAGTCAAAAGAAACCAAAATTTTTTATTAAATCAAGTATGTTCATGCTACACAAGTTATAGCTGCTACTTGTTCATGCTACAAAATTATCATAAGTGCGAGCAAGCAAAGTTATCATCACTGATTTCTTAAAAAAAAATTCACGATACCCATGAATTTCAGGTAGGGCTACAGTGCAAGCAAAGGTGCGCTTCGGCAGGTAGGGCTACAGTGCAAGCAAAGGTGCGCTTCGGCAGGTAGGGCTTCCAGGTAGAGCAAGCAAAGCATATTCTGAAGAGAAACCATTACAACAAGTGCGACACAGAGGTGTAGAGAGCTTACAGTGAGAGATCAGGTAGGGCTCGCCTCTAGGCTAACCGGGTTCCTCGCTTCGGCAGGGGCGCGCAGGAGTGATTCGGCGCGAGGTGATTTAGGGTTCCTTTCCTCGGCGCTTCGGCAGGGCCGATACTCGCCTGAGAGAGCTGTCGTGTGGCGGAGGAGAGGGCCGGCGCGGCGCTGCACCTTGGCTAGGGTTCGCGAGGGTGAGTGCGATCAGGCTTCAGGAGGAGAGGAGTGCGAGAAGAGGGCCGGCGCGGAGAGGAGTGCG
>JBBPFP011035266.1:0-13122 GCA_037974795.1 Kaempferia galanga | reverse complement strand
AGTGAGAGAAAGGAAGATGAGATTCTACCCAAATAAAATATAGTAAAGATGAATGTAATAGGGAAATAAAGGAGCAGTGGAAGAGATATTTTGTATTTTCATTAACTTTCTAATGAAATTTTAGGTGACCAATCTAACTTAGGTAATTTAAGTAGGTCAAATGAGTACAGAAATTTAATTTTTTATCGTAGAATTCAAATTTCAGAAGTAGAACAAACTATAAATAGGATGCACAATGAAAAAACCGTTGAGCCAGATATTCCAAAAGAGGTATGTATGTGTCTAGTGAAGCAAAATATTGAATGACTTACAAAATTTTTTAACATGATATTAAAAACTAAAACAATATTGATCAATGGAGGGTAAATGTTTTAGTTCCTTTATATAAGAACATGGGAGATGTATACAATTATGCAAACCATAAGGGTATTAAATTAATGAGTCATATTATGAAACTTTAAGAAAAAGTAATAGAAAAAAGATTAAGGAAGGAGACCCCGGAAAATCAATTTGGGTTCATGCTGGAAGGTCGACAATAGAAGTTTTATATTTTCTTAGACAACTAATTGAATAATATAGGAGCAAAAACAAGATCTACATATGATATTCATTGACTTAGCAAAAATTTATGATAGAGTTCTAAGAAAAATTATATGGAGAATTTTGGAAAAGAGAGGTGTTGTGTAACATATATTAAACTAATTAAGGATATGTACGAGGATGTGACGACCAAAGCAAAGACTTTAGGGCATTTAAAATCAAGATTGAGTTACATCAAAAATTGGCTCTAAGTCCCTATTTTTTTACACTAATTATGGATGAACTCACTGCACATATTTAAGGTACAGTATCGTGGTGTATGTTGTTTGTGGATGATATTGTTTTCGTAGATGAAACGCGTGGAGTAAATGCTAAATTAGAATCTTGGCAACAAACACTAGAAGAGAAAGCATTTTGACTTAGTAGAATAAAAACAAAATATATGAAATTTAAGTTTAACAATATTAGACGTAATGAGACAATTATTAAGATAGGAGATTACGAGTTGTCCGAAACTGACAGCTTTAATATTTAGGATTATTTTTGTAAAATAGAGAGATTGAGAGAGATGTCTTACATAGAATACAAGTAGGATGATTAAAATGGAGGTAAGCGTCGGGTGTTTTATGTGATCGTAAAGTACCTCTAAAACTTAAAGTAAAAATTTACAAAACTGCAGTTAGACCTGCTATGTTATATAGAGTTGAATGTTGTGCTATGACTTGAGCACATGAGCAAAAGATGAGAGTTGCAGAGATGGGGATGTTAAGGTGAATATGTAGACATACAAGGATGGACAGAATAAGAAATGAGAGCATTAGAGAGAAAGTCGAAGTTGCATCGATTGATAGAAAACTCCGAGAGACACGTTTAAGATGGTACAGATATGTACTTAGACGATCAATAAACGATGTGAAACTATGACAGACACGCATATCAAATGAGGAAGAAAAAAACTAAAAAAGACTTAGTTAGCAATAATAAAATAAGATAAAATTTATTTAAGTATAAATGATGATATAATAGGAGATAGAGCTCAATGACATAAAACGATCCATATAGCCAACCCCACCTAGTGAGATAAGGTTTGGTTGTTGTTGTTGTTGTTATTCCTGTAATAAAATAAGAGAAAACAGATGGAAAGATTCTGTGCTCATCTCTATTTTCTTCAATCGTTTCAGTTGACGGAATCATTGCACTAGTTAAATAGCAGTAAGTGAATTTGGTTTAACAGCAAATAACATGTTCTGGAGAGAGTTTATGCATATGCTTAGAGGTTACCTTTCAGCCTTACGAAAATGAACAAGGCAACCGCAAGATGGTACTGAAGGTTACTCTCTTATTCAAATTTCTCAACAGACCTAAACATAATTTACTTAGCAGTTCTTCTTTAGTGTTTTTTACTTGTAAAATTTGTTTGTTATACTGTCTGTTTTTAACTAGTTTGCTCTTTTTATATCATGTGTTCTCCAATAATTCTCTTGTTTTCTTGGCGGTCTCTACTCACCTTTATCTTTACATTGAAGTTTATATCATTAGTGGAAAAACATTGCTTGGTTTGAACAAAAGTCGCCTGACAATGTTCTAAATAACCGAAGTCAGCATTCATAAGATCAGCACCCGCTTTTATTATTGCTTCAATTCGTTAAAATAACTTATCTAATCACTTGTAAACATTTTTTAGGTCGCTGAGAGAGCCCTATTCTTGTGGAACAATGACCATGTCATTAATCTGGTTTCGCAAAATAGACAAGCAATCATGCCACTTATTTTACCTGCCCTAGAGAGGAACATCCAATGTCACTGGAATCAAGCTGTTCTTAACCTAACACAAAACGTGAAGAAAATGTTATCAGAGATGGATCCAGAACTCTTTACAGCATGCGAAAGACAACATAATGAGGACGAAGAGAAGCGAAAGGTAACAGAGGAGACACGGAGGATGATTTGGGACCGTCTGGAGACTATTGCATCCTTCCAGTCAGTGACTGGGAACACGCCCGTCCTGGTAAGACCTACAATCACCCCATCGATAGCTGCTGTTCTTTCGTAAAAATATTAGAAAACCAGAAGAAAGTGGCTTTAATGTATCCCAGTGTTGGGATTTGTTTTCATATCACTAGTTCAGAAATCCTCACTTATGGTAATGCTTGTAAGTAATTGAAACCATTCTGCGTGCTTGGTGTCATTGAAGAGCAGTTGCGGATTTATTTCTCCCTGTAGATATGCTCGATCATTTCAGTTTTAAAATTTAATTGCTTTTGTTGGTTTGAGGTTTTCTTGTTCATTTCTAGAGAGGGTTTCAATGGAGACTCTTACGATGATTTAAAATGGTTGTTCATCAAAGTTCAAGGAGTTACTTGTTTATTTAGGATTCATTTGTTTCTGATAAACAATTTTTGTGGGTGAATTCTCATATCCCTCTGAGTAAACATTTATTACAAAAAGGTAAAATACCTATAGATACATGCATAGAGGAATGACTGATCTTTATAATCTCCAAGGTGTTGATTCTTAGATATATAACTTTTCATCTCCTCTGGAAGTTGAGCATCCTGATTGAAAAGCCAAAGAGGAATGCGAAAAGCACAGGAAAGGCGACAATGACTGTTGCTACCACACCCAGAAAGTTATGCCTAAACCCAAAATAACTTCTCACAAACTCGGACACAGAGCGACCATCTTCAAGGTTCTTGTGCACATCTCCAAACTGCGACACGACTAAACCATATAAGGTCCAAGCAACCGGACACATCCAGCAGTACCACCTCCACCATATCGGAATTTGCTGTTAAAAACAAAGAAGAAACAAATGAGCTCAAGTTGATTTCATACTTTGAAGACATGCCCAACGGATAAATGATCAAAGTTTCTAACTTACGGGGCGAGGGATAAGGAACCCGGAGAAGAGGTTCCATATCGCATAAAAGGCAGCAGAAACAATGGATGCAATGTGGTGGTTGGGAGTTAACCCGACCGCCATCATTCCATAAAATGTGAAGTAGAGGAGTGTGAAGTACATGAAGAACAGGTACCAGAAGAACTTTGTGGCCGTCCACTCGAACCCAATCATCGAGTAGACTATCACTCCGTATATCAATGTTTGTACCAAAATATATGGAATTTCAATTGTAACCTGTGAATGAAAGACTACTAACTCAAGCAGCTGCACAGACAAATTATATTTGCAATAGAGAACACTCTCGGAGATACTCACTTGCCCAAAGGCGTATGGCAAAGCTGAGTACATCCCTGCGGCTCTTTCCCTATAAAACACTGTTCGTTCAACGGCCACAACCGGTTGAACTGACGAAGCATTTTGTACCCCAATGAATAGGACAGCAGCATACATCGAACCCATTGCATTGAATAGATCCTGTTGCCTAGACCTGCAATTGTGAAGTTTTGTCGAAATTCAGAACCTTGCAATCTTTTTGTTAGGTATCTCACATTGCGAAGAAGGATTTACATTTTGGTGCCAAGGTCCCAAAATATAGAGCCAAACAACAAAGCTATGATGGTCGTAAAGAAAAACCGCATTGCGGTGTATGGAGGATTCCGCCAATATGATAAGTGTTGCTTCCAAAGGCACGCCGAGCATTGCCCAATAAAAGATTGGGAGTACTGAGTCGGAAAGTAGAGATCACTTGAACCCGGGGGAGGCGAACTCAACTCCTTTATCAGATTCTTGTTTCTCCTGCACAAGGCAAGACAATTCACATATGACATACTCAAATCGAGAATTTTGAAAATGTAATTGGCGGCAAGAAGAGGACTCACTGGTACAACTCTGAGCTCTTGTATACTTCACTGAAATTAACACCTAGTACATTTTCTTGCATCTGTGTAGTCACTTCTAACATCCAAGTTGCGGGATTATAACCGTCTTTTATCTTCGTTATGCCATTAATTCCCTTGCGAACAATCAACTTAGCATCACCAATTGTTGCTGTCTGTCAATCTTTAACTAAATTAAGTATGTTTCTTCCAGTACCTACCTCAAAGTAGCTTATAAGATGACATGAATGGCGGCCGAGTGGACCAACATATATTTCTTCTCCGCCTCGTTTCATTAGGAAGAGCTACAATTTAAAAAAACAGAGAAACAGAGAAGGCTTAGGATCTACTGAATAAACTGTGCAAAATATTAAGGACTAATCACCTCATCAAAAGCTTCGAATATGTCGATGCTGGGCTGGTGGATAGTACACACCACAGTCCTCCCAGTATCCACAGTGTTCCTAACAGTTCTCATGACAATGGCTGCAGCCCTTGCGTCGAGCCCTGAGGTCGGTTCATCCATGAATATAATCGATGGGTTGGCAACCAGCTCCACTGCAATAGTGATCCTCTTTCGTTGCTCGGTTGATAATCCATCGACTCCGGGCAGTCCAACAAGTGCATTTCTGAGCGGTGTCAACTCTACAAGCTCCATCACCTCTTCGACAAACATCTGCAAGAGTGCATGTTCAATTAGACTTCAAATATTAGCTCGTCTGTTTAGTCGAGGACAAACCTTCTGAGTTGCAGAATCGACATTAGCGGATAACCTGAGCCATGCTGAATAAACAAGAGACTCGTAAACCGTCACATGGGGAGAGTGGATGTCATTTTGTTCACAGTAACCTGATATGCGAGCAAATGTCTCTTGTTTCTTAGGGTAACCAGATATAGTAATGTTTCCTTCAATGTATCCGCCAGTTTTGCGACCGGCTAGTACATCCATTAGTGTTGTTTTGCCGGCACCACTCACACCCATTAGAGCAGTCAGGACTCCGGGCCTAAAAGAACCACTTACACCTTTCAAAAGTTCCAAACGGTCTTCTACCACCCCTTGAGCTTTCATTTCCTAAAGTTTAAACAAAATTGTAAAGGGTTTCGAATGAAACAGTTGATAAACTACTTTTCTAAATGAATAAATACTTGTGGCATATCGACGGAATATCTTATGTTTTCAAAAGTGAGAGCAAGCGGAGTGAACGGAAGCACCATTCCCTTTTTGTTTCGATTAAGAGATGCATTTGCATTGATGTTTTCCGAAGAATGACTAGAAGAATTCCTTTCTCTAGATGATCGTTCTACCACTTCACCGGTCAGATTGGCATGCTTTTCATTTAATGATTCTTCAGACAGAGATGGTTGAGATTTCCCATATGCTGCAAATGTGAGATAGTCGATTAGAATTCAACTCGCAGTCATAGAACACATTGAATGAAGGAGAATGCACTCACGTTTTAGATAAGCAAGTGCCACTGTGAAAAGAGCATTGAACACAAAAATATAACCAACTAAGGCCGCAAATCCAATCCAATACCATTTTGCATCGGTAAAAGCTCCACGGGATTTCAAAACTTGTACTCCAAGCGACTCTGTTGCCTGTGGAGGTATCTGCATAGAAACAGAAGTCACATTTATTAACCAAAGGTTTCAACGAAGTTAGAGACTTCTCGGATACAGTCAGTAGAAGTGTGCTCACATGACTCCAGCTATGTCCTAAGAATTCATTTGCCGATATTGCATTATGCGAGTACATTAGCGGTGAGATCCAATAACCCCAAATCCACCATTTCTTCACTTGATCTAGTGCAGCAGATGGGATAATATCAATTAGTAGTTTCTAAGCCATGGCATGTACACACGCAATTAGATATGCAAAAAGTATAAAAATTAAGGAATCATCACTCACGTCGAGAAAGAATGAAACCACCAAGCACAATAAGAATGAGCAACACAAAGGATCCAAAGGTATTTGCAATAATCAAATTCCTAGATGCTGCAGCAATGGCACGGAAGAGACCAGACGCCATTTGATTTGCTGCCAGTAGCAGCAGATACTGCTTAAACAACCTTACAGGAGAGGCATTTTAGATATGCTACTTTGTTGAGTAAAAAATGGATCTTTTTTCAGAGTTCATCTTTCAAGTTCTTACCTTCCGACATTTGGATCGAATCCAGTGACATAATAAGTTGTGAAAACCCACACTGCAACTTCTACGAAGGAAATGGGAATCTTAAGAATCCATGTTGGTATTGCATATGCCCATGCCGGATAAAATAGGAGTTCCCTTTGCTTGAAGAAAACAGGAAGCTTTAAAACGGTCATGGCGAGTTCGGAGAAACCATTAAACATGACCATGAGTACTCCAAAGAAAAGTGCTCCCATATATATTCCACCATCGTCCACCGAATCACGATGCATTTTAGTGCGGAAGAAGACTGTCATTGCAATCAGCGCCATGATGGAAATCTGTAGAAAAGTTACAAAAATATATAAAAATGCTAATCATGAAATTGAAGAAGCCATTCAATGAAGTAGGGAAAAACTAAGCCCACTTGAACTGCTTTGAAGATGTAGACGAATGAGTTTCTCTTCATTAGCAATAATTCTCTGTCAATGTTGGCTTTTAACAATTCCTTGTTGCTAACTCCATATTTTGTGACTGTAAGAGCAGCAGGATGGCTCTTACTCTTATCATATGGGGAAGCAATTTCCTCTGCCATGGCACGACCGACATGGAACGATTGGAATGCTTCAGAAAATACTCTTACAGGAACATATCTGTAAGGCTCATCATGGCGTATCCAGTACTGCTGTTGATCCTTCCTTGATGTCACCTTTGCATCAAATGAAATACACTATTAACTTTAGATATGAAGGATAATAAATCAATTGAATCGAATCCTTTGACTGCAAACCTACTTCTTGTAGGAAATCTGCAACACCCTTCCTCTCCGGGCATTTGAATCCCATAGACTCAAAGAATTCGAGTACATTCTCTCGCGGGCCATGATACACAACTTGCCCGTCAGAGAGAAGAATGATATCGTCAAAGAGGTCATAGGTCTCCGGTGCCGGCTGCAATAGAGATATAACGGCGGTTCCACTAAGAATGTGAATAGATTGCCTGAGGGAGTTTACAATCTGATAGGTCGTTGAGCTGTCCAAACCGGTTGATATCTCATCCATGAATAGAGCTCTTGCAGGTCCAACAAGCATTTCACCTAAGTCGAACAATGTCAGGACTCATCGAACACATGAAGATACAGGAAGCGCCAAACAAATGCAGACATCAATTCAATGTGCACTTGTTCTACCTGTCGTAACACGCTTCCTTTGCCCGCCAGAAATGCCTCTCAACATTTCGTCTCCAACCATGGTGTCAGCACAAACCTCCAGACCTAGTATCTACAAGTTCGATGAACAAACAAGCATGAAAATTGTTAAACTATTTGCTCTCGCATGAATTATCTTAGGTGTTCAGAATCAAATATCTCAAAGAATTACTATATTAGGCAGTAATGCACCTTGAGTACATAATCTGTAATCACATTGGTTTCTTGTCCTTCTATTGCAGATGCCTGCTCATTAATTATAGAGATTTCATCAGCAAATTCTCTTAGTTCAATCAATATAGAGAGGCATTATATGCTGAAAGGGAGGAAGTCTTAACCTTCATGAAAACATCTAGGTCAGGATCTGGCTTAATGTTTGCTTCTTTCTCTCGCCTAGCCAATTCAATTAACATGTCTGCAAGTTATTGACAGAAAAAGTTCATTCGAAACTAGCTGAGTACCAATTCCTCGGCACCAATTCCTTGAATCAGTCGGCTCTTACCATGTCGAGTACCAACTCCTTGACACCTAGCGGAAAAGGCTAACGTCTCGCGAACTGTCATCTCTCCAATGTGAAGATCATACTGGCTGATGTATGCAGCAGTTCGTTCAGGGACAAATTCATGCATTTCATGGCCATTGTAGGTCACCTTTCCGGTAGTCTGCCATTATTGTTTGGTTAACAATTCAGTTACAAGCTAATAAGAAAGACTGATGCAGTAATGTGTAAACGGAAGAAAAACATATAATCCTCCTTTTACCTTGAGTTCAGAGTCGAGCTTTCCGGCCAATGCCAGCAACAATGTGGTTTTTCCTGATCCAGGAGGGCCTAAGAGCAATGTCATCCTGTTCGTCATCAAGTTCAATCAAGCGTCTTGGTCAGAATTCAGAAAGAAAGGTAGGCGAAAGAATCATAGTTAAAAAAAGGTTTTTTTTTTCTGTTTTTGTGCTGAGAGATGAAAGAAGAAGAAATTACCTGCGAGGCTTGATGATTCCACTGACATTGTGAAGGATCGACAAAGGCCTCTTTCTACTTGGAAGTATTCGCAAAAGATTCGCATAACCCTTTTTTTTTTAAATTTTACACGAGCAAGAACAAGAGCAAGGGTTAGTGGCAAATCCCTCTTCCTCTTGAAAGTTACGATGCAACTGCTTTTTAGGTGAATTTTTTACCTCGAGCAGGTTGATGGTGGAATTGAAGATGGTCGGCAATCCTCCGTCGCCGACGTAGATCTCCGCTTCGACGGAGAGGTTCTCGTACCTCACTTCGATGTCCGGCAGGTCGAGCCCCACCCTGGAATCAACAGAACAGGACAAAATTAAGAAGCAGACAAAAAGCAACACCAGGAGAGAAGGTGAGAGATTCCTGACCGTTGGATGCGGTCCTTGAGCTTGAGCAAGAAGAGCTCGTTGTCCTCCTCGGCCTCGTGGAGGAGGCGCTCGAGGAGAGCCCGCCGCTCCTGGAACCCCAGCTTCCCGACGTCGACCTCCCGCAGCCCGGAGACGCCGCCCTCGTCTGGCAGCGAGAGGATGCCGCGGCGCAGGCGGTCGAAGGTGGGCAGCTTCTCCAGCGCCGCCCACCGGAGCGCCTCCTCGTCGTCCTCCGCCGACCGCTCCCTCGACGACCGCGAGAACACCGACTCCTCGGTTCTCCGCCACACCGAGCTGCTCCGCCGCATGCTCCCCAGCCGGTGCACCTCGCTCGTCTCCATCTCCTCTTCCCAAAACGACGCCTTTTTGGCGAAGCCTGCCCCCTGACAAAGATTGCAACTTGGAAGTCGAACTTATAGGGCCCAATGGAGCATTTATTATATATCGCATGAGCTACAGATGAAAGAGTGGAGACGAAGCTGCCGTGGATGAAGCTTCCGGCCATGGTCAGATCAGAACCAGTGGCTAACAATGGCAAGCGTGTACTTTAGAGAAGATTTAGATTTGGTGTTTGACGAAGCATGACATTGCATTAAAATATAAAACACGTAGAGAAGGATCCCCATCAGGTAGATTGATGGTGGGCCCGCCCCAATGTACCAGGCCAGGGCTAAGAGCATCCATGGCATGTCTCGATTTAAACATAAGTTACTATGCTAACCCTCAGAATGATATAATACATAAATATTATCCTACGCCCTCTCTGCTTTATCGACAAATGTGAGTCATCCACACCAACACTTAATACTCGTATTTAGATTTAGATTTGATGGTGAAATATTTTTTCCTGATTCAGATGTCCTTGCCTTCTTATTAGAAGAATGAGCAACTGATTATGAAACATATTTCTCATACTTTTCGAGAACCCTCCACATATGCATATACTTGAAATCCTAATTTTTATTGTTGGTTTTTTGCATATTTAGTTCGTTCTCTAATACATTCTCGTCACTCCGTCCATTTTGACGATTAGTATACAAATTATTATAGTTTGCAGAAAATTCATTTACCATCGGCGCAAACTTATAGTAATGTAATTTTAGCACCTGATAGCTACTCTTCATACTTCTAATAGGCCAATACTTGTTGTAGTAATTAACTATACGTTTCTAAAAAGTTTGATCCTTTTGGTCGTTATTACCAATAACTGTGTTGGTGCTTATAGTTGCCCATGATTTCGCAAGACTATGTTTTTATCGAGAGACCAAAATCTTCGTTTTGAATCATCTTTCTCCAGTTCGACTCCACGCTCTTCTAGTGATGAGTGTGGTGGCCACTCAGATGTTGGAACATATGATGGCGTTAAAGGTTCTTTGACACTGATAGATGAGTCAATAATGGCTCTTCTTGCTTCATTCGAAAACATGACTAATGGTTGAGGAGGTGGAAATACAAAAGGCATCCTAAATTGGTTGCTCATAGCTGACCAATTTTAGGGTGGATACATATCAAATGGAGCTCGACCGACGTTACTAAGGGAATTTTCAAAAATTTGAGAACTTTACAAATTTGAAAAATTTGGAAGACCTTGTGGAATATATGAAATATTTTAAAATTTTGGACCATACTGTGTGTGCGAGAAAAATTGAAACTATTAGACATTTGGAGGAATATGGGTATTTTAAGAAGATGTATTTTAGAAAATTTGTAAAAGAAGTATTAAAATTTTCATCCATCTCTAATATAAATAGAGGATGAAAGGATAAAAAAAATAGAGAATGGAAAGATGAATAAAAAATAAAAATATACGATGTATTTATAAAATTTTTTTAATTAACAAAATTAATATTGAACAACATTTATCAAATTAACCGTTATTCAACATCTTTTCATCTTTTTTTTTTCTTTTCTTTTACATTTTTTTCAACTAATATTTTTTTTTAAATAACAAATATTAAATAATAATAATAAAATATACTGTGGAGCCGGAAGGGCAAACCTATAGGAGAGAGGTTTGTCCCATTTGCCAGCAGATCAGTGCGAGTTCCAATTGATTCTTAGAATAATTATTATATTATCTTAATATTAATGTTACAGTCTATCACATGGTCTACGGGCAATTAAGCATGTACTAATGAATATTCGTTGAATGTATCATTCAAGGAATCTTAAATGGATAAAATTGAAAGATCATATTAAATTTATGCATTAAACAATAAATGCGTGCAACATTATTAAATTAATCGTCTAGAATGTGTTACATTTTGTCAACCAGGAAAATGAAATCCTGTTGAGCCGTTTTATATACTATTGTAATTATTTAATTTGTACAGAGTATCTAAACCTTAGAATTAACATCATCATTAATTACTTGTATCTTGGATGTTGAAATTTAATTGGGCTTACCATCTAAACTGAATATAGTAATTTTCATTTGGATTTTTTTTTTACCACTGAAATTGAGATGATGACCGTCCTCCTCCTCGTTTAATTACAATTAGAGAATTAAAATAAAAAATGATTGAGATTTCATAATTAAAAGATAGAATAGAAGAGAATATAATATGGAAATGATAAAATGAGCTATTTAATTATAGAATTCGAAGAATAACAAACACTAAATCACAGTCCTTAATAAAAAAACATCAAATAATTTGAACGGTTAAAAAAACAAAACACTCATTTTCTTCTCTAACGGCTAGAACTATCGATGATTTAAAGATCAGAATTATTTTTACTTTTTTCCTCTAATTTTTAAATTGTACTAGTAGAAATTAATTATTTCAAATTTAAAATAAATTATTTACTTTCTTACTTTTATACTGTAAAAGAAAACTATTAATTTATCGATGTCAATCCGTTTATAAACTTAGAGTATAGGTTTATAGGTCTTTGGGCTCTCATCCAAAAGACCTAGGTCCCAACATAATTTTTTAAAATAAATTTTCATCAATAAAAAACCATCTATATTAAAAATTTTAAAAAATAAAACAACATCATCTATATTAAAAATAAAATAAAATCAGTTTGAACTGTTCCAATTAATTGGGCCTTAAGTCATAACCAACCTGTTAACCCAGTTACGAGCCTAGGCTCGGCCCATGGACAGGTCTAGTTTTTTATTTAGTAAAAACAAATTTGCTTTATTTATTATTATATTCAAATAATGTATTTTTTTTTTTTAATGTTAGGAGTTGAGTATGCTAAATGGGTGTCAAATACATTAGTAATCAAATCAAATCAGTGAGATTAAGACACACAATGGATTAAGTGAGTTATGCTCGTTGGAGGATTCGATCGAGCCGGGTGTGCTAAGCGGCATCAATGAGTCAATCGAGTGGCAACAATAAGGTAATCGAGTTGGACAAATTGATGAATTGGATAATTTGGATGACCAATACTAATTCGACTAGATATATCAATCGCATTGTAGTCAAATGGGTTTGTCAAATTGGTCAAAAAAATACAGGTATTGGTCCAAAATTTTAAATATTAAATTTTTTTATAAAAAATGAAAGTTACTGATAATATCTTTAAGAAGATTAATAGTTATTCAAGGCATAAGCTTTAACTAAAAACGTGCCGGACGGGAACCGATAGTTATATCATTAAATTAATCCTCTAGAATGTGTTGCAAATAGAATAAGTAGTTTTTTATTTAGTTGGAAAAATAAATTTTAAATATAATTTGTTATTATAGGGATATGGTTTCATATTTAGTAAAAATATTTTTTTTCTTTATGTATTATTTATATCCAAATAATGTAAGTGTTTTTTTTTTTTCTAAATAAAAATACACATTTGAATCTGAAATGCACATGGAAGTTGAGTTTGCCAAATTAGGAGAGCTATACATGTTGGGTGTGCTAAGTGACACGGGTTAGCCAATTTAATGGGCACAACAGGATAAGGGAGTTCGACAAATCGATAAATTAGGTAATTTGGATGATCTAACACTGGTTGGACTAGATATGTCAATTGCATTACACGAGTCTCTTGAGTCAATGATTTTTAACGCGACGGATTCATCGCGAATCCAATCGCGACACTCACATGCGATGTGGGCCCCACCAAATCACTTTTGGTGGGGCCCACCAC
>JBBPFP011034943.1:0-13124 GCA_037974795.1 Kaempferia galanga | reverse complement strand
GGGTGCAAGGTTGTAAAAAAAAGTCTCATATTAAAACACATAGAAAATATCATGGGCTTATAAGAGAAAGATATCTCCATTGGTATAGAGCCTTTTGGGTAAAACCCAAAAATAAAAGCATGAGTGCTTATGCCCAAAATAAACAATATCATACTATTGTCGAGATATTTAAATTCCTTCGGTCATAACACTAGGGTTTCTTATCATAAGAAAACTCTCTTGATAGGGAAGTGGAGAGAACCCCTTGATCCCCCTTGGCTCAAATATATGCCTCTTGGTCCTTTCATAGCCTCCAGGATACCTAAACTAACAAACTTACTTAAAAAAGTTGGGGGCACTTTCCTAAAATACAAAATTTTCATAAAAAGAGGGGATTGCTACCACACAGACCACAACCATATTGGGAAGCATGGCTTGGACATGTGGCATGTTGGATGTCTCTATGGCGAGAACAAGAGAAAAACATGGAAGTGCTTAAAAACACAACCAACCCATGTTTCCTTCTAGAAGTCCAAGTGCAGCTTCGTTTCACGTCTAACTCTTCAAATAATGCATGACAGTGTTAAGGGACACGACCCAGATCGTGCATCATATTGGAAAATCATGCTCTAAGGATTTTTGTCTCCATTTTATTTTGAATTCACACTATGTCAATAAAAACATGTAAAGAGCATATCTTTAAATAAAAATAATAAAAATAATGTAAAGGTAATGAATGTATGCTAAATATACTCGTGTAATAGAATAAATGCATGCAAAATAATATCAAAAGTATTTGTATGAAATATACACATCATTAACGTAGAATATCAGGCAATAATTTTCTAAGGACATGTTAATCTTGTAGAATATCAGGCAATAATCATAAAAAATTTAGTCATTTTGGAAAAAGAAACAACATAATGTTATTAATAAAAAACTAACTTATATATTTAAATAGTCTCAAAATCATAACTCTAACTTTGCAAAATATATATATAAAAAAATCTTTTGAGTTTAGAAAAGGCTTTAAACTATATTTTTGGACTAAAATTGGATGATTATAAGTAAACCCAATAACTAATTGTACAACCAACTTCAATTTAATATATTATATGTCTCATAATTTAATTAGAGTTAAAATTATGACCTCTTAAAATTTTTATATAAACAATCTCTAATTAAAAAAAAATGCGTAGAATTGTTTATAATGTATTATCGTATCAATTCCTCACTTCAATAAAAATGATTTTGCATCCTCTTACTCATTTTGGTGCTTTCTAGTGATCGTACGATCTTACCGTTCAGATAATGATTTTATAAACTGTGATTGTTGGAAGAATTACCATGGGATAACTCTTTTTCCTATATTAGAATAAACTGTGGTAATCATTTATTATATTTTTTTCCAAGCATTTTACCATGAAAATATATGTTAAAACCATTATACAAGAAAAAAATATTTTATTTTGTCTTTTCATCTTATCTTTTTTTTTACTATTGCTAATAGTTTGATATTTATAAAAACCAAAATTTGAATCTCTATATGTAGAAATTAAAATTATTATATTTTAAATAAAATATAACTAATATAAACATCTAATCGGGTTCAATTTTAACTGAGTCGGACCAAACCCGGTTAAGTCCGCACGTGTGGGTTATAGTACACACGCACACGCACACGCACACGCACCTACATCGCTCACAAGGAAAAGGGTTTGGCTTTTATCGTGAACGCCTCTCCAGTTTGCTTTCGAATCAGGGCAAGTCTTCTTCCCTCTCGATAGAAGAAAAGGTGAGCGAATCGTGGAGAGGAAGGTCATGGAGGGGTGGGATCCGAGCACGAAGTCGGCGCTGACGCAGATCCCGTTGCTCTCGACGCGGGCGGGGCCGCGGGACGGCGCGGCGTGGACGCAGAGGCTGAAGGAGGAGTACCGCTCCCTGATCGCCTATACTACTATGAATAAGTCCAACGACAACGACTGGTTCCGCATCTCCTCCGCCAATCCCGAGGGCACGCGCTGGATCGGCACCTGTTGGTACGTCCACAACCTCCGCCGCTACGAGTTTCAACTCCAGTTTGACATCCCCGTCACGTATCCGGCCACCGCCCCCGAGCTCGAGCTCCCCCAGCTCGACGGCAAGACCCACAAGATGTACCGCGGCGGCAAGATCTGTCTCACCGTACACTTCAAGCCGCTCTGGGCTAAAAACTGGTATTTCATCTCTTTAAAAGAACGGATTTATTTTTTTCTTCATTTATCTTACCCTTTTACTCTTCAACGGGGTTCTCTTGAAAAATTGCCTTCCTTTTATTGAGCCTCCAATGTTATATTCTGGGTTAATGGTCTGTTTTTCTATTCACAGCCCTAGGTTTGGAATTGCTCATGCACTTTGCTTGGGCCTCGCCCCTTGGCTCGCTGCAGAGGTGCCAATCCTTGTTGATTCTGGCGTTATCAAACACAAGGATGACGAGGCTTCCTCAGCCGAATCTTGAGGGTTTGCTTTCCCTGACCAGTATAACGATGAACATTGAGCAACTTTAGATTTTTAAACTGATCCAAATGTCATAGTAATAGCACCAAATAAATTTCTGTGGAATCGTGTGTCATGAATTATCTGTGCGCCAACTTTCTGTTAAGTTGTTCAATAAATTTGAATGGTTTATTTTGCTCAAGTTTTTTTTACAAATACATTTTTCTTTTTCATGCAACGATAGTCAATTCCTTAGCTGAATATAAAACTTGATTACTTTAAATGTGCTAGTGATGTGTCATTGCGACTCTTTCTCTTGAGGGGACAATGATGTTTACTTCGTTTTTATTGCAAACATGCTTATCCTAGTTTCTTACACCTTGTTGTTCACATTCTTCCTTTTGACATGATGCCTTTCATCACTTCTTTTAGGTAACATCCGATATCACTGTATCCTGGTTTAATCGTGCCAAATTGCAGCTTATATAGTTTCAGAAACGTTCTGGGCCCTTATACATTCCAAAAATGTCTAGCTATACCTATATGCTTCTCTCATTGTATTAAATTGTAAGTTAAATTTGATTGCAATAAGTTGTTCAGATTATTGACTGCTTCATTTGATGAGGATTGTTTTTTTATTTTTTTTGCTGGTCTACAATAATAATGGTCTCAATCAATCTAAACCATTGTCATTTTGGTCCGATCTCTTCTCTATCTTGTTACTAATTTCAGGAGTTACTCCAGTGTTAGAATACTTATATAACCAAGACATTTATTTTCTTGAGCAATGAGCATTGAGATACTAATAATCTTCTGAGAAGATGCCAATTATGTGTATGCCCACTCATCAGAGTTGAGATACACATTTTCTGTGTATTATGCTTTGTTTCTTTCATTCCTTGTATCTTCTTGCTGAATCCAATTGAAAATTTTGGGTTTGTTTCAAACCAAACTGAAATGGTTCTGGTTGGTTTCAATTTGGCTTTATCAAAATGAAAATATTTTAGCTTGGTTTTGGTTTTTCTCAAGAAATTGATAAACCGAACTGTGAACACCCCAAATGAGTCTCAATAAATATAAAAGGCAAACTTGAATGTAGGAGGAGGTAGGCAACTCATATCAAGAATAAAGAGGTCAGCCCGATAGAACATAAAATGCAAACAAAAAAAAAAAAAAAACTTATCAAGATACAGACCTAAAACAAGGTTATAAGAGTTTACCTATCAGGATAGGTAGAACGTTGAGTTGAATGAAAGGCTGCTAGTACTTGCCTATGAAGAAGAAACATTAAGCATAAGGGTTGTAAAAGGCGGCTGACCTAAGTAGAAAAATCTTAAGTCCTTACCAAGCATAAGAGGTGAACATTAGGTGAGTGTAAGGGCAGTAAATGACCCAGCTAAAAAGGCACTAAGTCTTTACCTATGATGTAGGAAATAGGAGAGCGTAAAGGCTACAAAAGGCGGTTATAATCGGAAAGAGCCTAGTTCTTATCGAGTTGCAGGGGTGAGCCTAAGCATATCTAATTGGAGAAAGTTTTTGCTAAGCTGAAGATTAGAGGTGAGCCTAAAATGTACTGCTGAAAATTGCGTTGCCACTTTATTTCCATTCCTTCCCTCATAAGAAACACGCCCTAAGGGCCGTTAAGGACATACACCCAGTCGAATGACTGTAGTCAAGATCTGAGCTTATGGGTGGAGGAAAAACCGGAACAAAAAGTTACAGACCTACCTGAGTTGAATGAAGATTATTAAATGAGTTAGATACATTTGCGTGGAAAACCATAGGTCCCTCTGTACTAAGTATAGTTTAAAAGGGGAATTTTCCCGCCTCCATAAGCGCTTTCCGATTTATCTTGGTGACCGATAAAAAACTTCCATGAGGCCGGGCCAGTTACCTCCTGGAATAGTCGATTCAAAGAGCTAGATACCTTGATTACCATAAAAAAGGGGAAATTTGACATATAAAAAGTGTTTAGCTATTGAATAATTCAAGGCCCGGAGGTTCGACATATCAAAAGAAGCCACAAAGAAATAAACTGACTAGAACTAGGGAAGGAGGAGGAGCAAATTGATTGGAGATCACTAGATACCCTATGACTGCTAACAGTGGGAATAATGCAGCCAGAAGGATCTAAAGTTAGTGGGTGAACTATTCGAGGTTAGCAATGAGCGGAATGATCAAAGAGAATTTTTCGTCTTTTGATTCATTTAATTTTGAATCTAATTCTTCTACTTTGATTGTATGGTTTTCTTGAACTTGCAGTTTCCATTGAAGAAATAAGAATGGCCGTTCTGTATTAACAGATGAGTAGTTGTCAATCAATCTTGTGATTTTATTGTGGATAAATATACTTAATCTATCCAAGTAGCTCTGTGATGGAGAAAAGGGGTATCTTGCATATTGCAACTATATATATATACACCCAAGATCTGTAAATTGACTGCTTGAGTATTCACTTTCTCATTGCTCCACATCTTTAAATTAGTCGGTACCATGTATTGACCTTTTTGCATAATGTTTCCTTGTTTATTTAATCTTCCTGAGTGTCCTTCTGATGTTCATGAATGTTTTATACACATCAATTCTTTGCGTATCCAATTCCTTTTTTTAGCTTCTGATTGCAGCGGCAACCAGCTTGGATGTCATTGGATACTCGAACGTCATCATATATTGCTTCCATTCTGTTCTTTGTGATCTTAAGTATAATATACCTATGAAAGAGATGTCGTGGTCTAGTTGAAAGCAGCAGGGGACATTAAGACCAAGGTCTAGACCTATTGTTTATGCCATTCAATTCCTTTCATTTAGGCTGCCTCTTGGTTCACAATTTTTTTCGGATTCAACTGGGAATGTGTGTGCAAGTGCTCTAGAGCATATACTATCTCCTGGTTCAACCTCCTTTTTTTCAATTGAATTCATTAGTCGTAAAGTTGAAGTAATTTTTGGAGATCAACTTTAGCAGGACAAGGCATTTCATTTTCGATACATGCTTGCTTGGATTCTTGGCTGCTGCATATTTGTAATTGCTGGCAACTTCTCCATGTTCATATTGTAGGATCTGATTCATAAACGAGTGAGGGAGCGAGCAAGCAACTGGAATACTTGAAGACTTGTTGCAGATGTTTCAGTGATTTCATGGAGGATTTGTATTATTGGAAATTGAAAAGAAGTATCAAAATGTGGAAATAATTACTGTAAAATGACCCATGAGATGCCTCATCATCCCAAAAGCAAGTAGGGATATATTCAGATTCAGTGAATAATGTACTAGAGTGGCGTAAGTGGTCACAACTTAGTGAAATTATCTCTAATTTGTTGCACCGTCACTTGCCCCAGTTGTCCCTCCCCGATATTTGACATGGAGATCTGTTAACCACTTTATTTTTATTTTTTTTAGTAATCTAAATATTTAGTAATTCTAGGAGTCGTCTAGTTCCATAGAAGTTTTTTAGTGAAGTACATGAGTCTTGATAGACAGGGCGAGTGAAGTCATCTTTTACCACCAATAAATCTTGATAGACAATTTAGCATTATAAGTTTTTCAAACTCCTCCACTAATATATTTCGAATAAGATTTGAATCCCTCCCGCCTCTTATAAGTTTTCTTTTGTTTACCACCTTATGATTTCATGCCTAGTGTAATTATCTCGAGTTCGATATGTAACAAAATTTGAAATCAAGTTTGATTTGAGTTATTTGAACTTTAATTCAAACCTATTTAAATTAAAATTGTGTAAAATAAGTAGGGTTTAATTTGAGCTTGGCTCAAGAACAGCTTATAAATATTATAGAATTGAATTCACTTCCAAAAAGTTATTAAATATTTATGACCAGCTAAAAAACCGCACTTTCTCCGTGCATGCTTTTACTTTTCAAATTAATTAATTTTGAAGTTATCTATTCCATCCTATAAAATTTTACTTATCGATTATCTGAATAAATTTAGGAAGCATAGGTGGTGACAATCTGTGACGGTCAGTTTTGTTCTTCCCCTCCATATCTTTTCCTCTGTGACATTTGGTTTTTCTGAATAGAAGAGTTAGAACAAAAATATTATTTTTTATTTTTACATTTGACAAAAATGGAATTATATAGAGGCAAAGGGCCTTTTCCAGCAACTAATAATGCGCAGTGCGCTATTTTCCTTAAAAACCGAAAAGAGAAATCGGATTAAACAATTCAATAGTGAAGGGGAAAAAAAACAAAGTGCGATCGAAGAAATCGATGGCGGAGTCCCCTTCACCAGCAGCCCTAACCCTGCCCTCCCAACCTTCCGTGGCCGGAATGGATCCCCACCGTCAAGACGACTGCCCTGAGAACGGATTGGGTCGTGGAAACGGCGAAACGAATGGCCCTCCGGCGAAGCGGTCGCGCCCCACCCCCCCGCTTGCTCCTATAACTGCCGCCGAGATTTCGGAGGAGTTCTCCCACCATGACCTCGCCGTCGCTCGCATCAACAACGGAAGCTTCGGAAGCTGCCCGGGGTCGGTCCTTTCCGCCCAGGCCCTATGGCAGCGGCTCTTCCTCCGGCAGCCGGACGCGTTTTACTTCAATCACCTCCAGCCCGGCCTCCTCCGCTCCCGCGCCATCGTCAAGGATCTCATCAACGCGGCCGGCATTGATGAGGTCTCGCTGGTCGACAACGCTACCACCGCCGCGGCCATCGTTCTCCAGCATATTTCCTGGGCGTTCTCCGAGGGAGTATTCCACAAGGGAGACGCCGTCGTGATGCTTCACTACGCATACGGAGCTGTCAAGAAGTCCATCCATGCCTATGTTGCCCGCGCCGGAGGCCATGTCATTGAGGTCCCGTTGCCCTTCCCTGTCTCCTCCAATGAAGAGATCATCCAAGAGTTTCGGAAGGCACTGGATCTTGGGAAAGCCAATGGACGGAGGGTACGGCTTGCTGTAATCGACCACGTCACCTCCATGCCCAGCGTTGTTATCCCGGTCAAGGAACTCACCAAGATCTGCCGTCAGGAGGGTGTGGACCAGGTGTTTGTGGATGCGGCGCATGCCATTGGCAATGTCGAGGTTGATGTACAAGACATTGACGCTGACTTTTACACCAGCAATCTTCACAAGTGGTTTTTTTGCCCCCCTTCTGTGGCGTTCTTGCACATTAAGAAGTGTTCTTCATCTGCTTCTTGTTTGCATCACCCGGTGGTCTCTCAAGAGTATGGCAAAGGTCTCCCGTTAGAGAGTGCATGGATTGGCACTCGTGATTACAGCTCCCAGCTTGTGGTGCCTTCGGTGATCGATTTCGTCAATAGGTTTGATGGTGGAATCTTAGGAATTCGCACAAGGAACCATGAGAAGGTCGTAGAGATGGGAATGATGTTGGCTCAGGCATGGGGAACGTTTCTCGGATCACCTCCAGAGATGTGCTGCAGCATGATCATGGTGGCTTTGCCTGGCTCTTTAGGAGTCTCCAGTGAGAAAGATGCTCTGAAACTTCGGAGCTTGTTGAGAGATGAATACAGAGTTGAGGTTCCAATTCATTATCACCGGCCAAAGGATACTGAGGCTGGCCAGCAGAATGGACACAGTGGTGTTACTGGGTATGTTAGGATTTCTTATCAGGTGTACAATACCGTGGATGACTACTACAGACTTAGAGATGCAGTTCACAAGCTCGGAAATGATGGTTTTAATTGTGGAATGTTACCTTCAAAATGATCAGGTATGCCAACTTCTTTAACAAGTTAAAGAATGAGTTAGTTCCCTTGGTTTTTTTTTTTCAATCACAATAATTCAGATACCATATGCCACTTTGAATACTTGATCTATAGTGCAATGTTAGCAAGCCAAGTTCTTGTGTACATTAATCTCAAAAGTTGTCCTCATAGTTTATAGTGATTAGCCACAGTGGGATATGAAATTGTAACAGACCATGTGTTCAGCAACATCACTTATTATCTGCGACTGCTTTGATAAATGTATCATACTATCAATTTTGTGATATGGTGGAATTTGACTCGAATAGGTAGAGCTTTTAAAAGATCCCAATTGAAGAATTAGTCCACTCTAAGCACACTTGACTACAGAGCTGTATAGAATCCATCCAATTCTACCAAAAGGTTGTTGGCTCATGGTTGAAAGTACATATTTAATCCATTTAAGTCAAGTTACACAAATGGTTCATCACACTTTTCCTGGTTCATTAGGCTCCTGCTTACTAGAAGATGGAGAATATCCTCTACTAAACTATGAGACCAACTTGTATTCCATTTAATCAGTTAATAATTTGATTTTTACTGGCTTTTGTAACAACAATTATTCGGAGCAAACTGGACCGGATTGGCTGCAGTTCCCAGTTTAACAGGTTGAACCAGCCAAGGTTGGTGTGGTTTTAAAAACACTGATTTCAACCACTCATTCTTTATCCCTCTATTATCGACTTTTAATGTATCTGATATTCGACCTTAAATCTTCAGTCACTTTTCTGGGGATTGAGTAATATAATTAGCATTATATTGTCCCGGATTGTAAACAATAATCCTTTTTATTTGTCATCATCTGTAATTATTATCCTAATTTTAATCACAGAAGCTAGGCATCTTAGGTTTCATAATGGCATGTTTCCATCTGCATCTCTGCTATATAAATAGTTTGCGAAGAAAAATGTAACCTCTTTCTTCTTCTAGATATTGATGTTTCTTATATGATTAAAAGGATTCGATATCTGCATGACTTGTATAGTGAAAAAAAATGAACAGAATGAGATTTCAGATCTCTGGGTCCTTGAGCATTGTCTTTTGATGATCAGCTTGATGTCTGTAAAATGTAATCATCCAAACTGTTCTCTCAGTTTCGGTTTTATGTAGTTGTATTAAAATAAGTGAATATCAAACCATGTCTCTGCAACTGCAATATGAAGCCAAACCTATCGACAATACTGTTCCACTTTATGAACCATGCACTTTATACTCATCATGCAATTTCTGTGGCAATTTATTTGGCAATAAGATAGTGTTACTTGTTGCCATCACTTGTGCCTTCATTTTGAGACACTGATCTGATGAATTCCCCCCCATCTTGAAACTGATCCATTCTTTCCGAGATACAATACCTGATTCTTGAGCAGCTCGTTACTTTCATAAACGGCCTTTTGCTGCCGCAGCTGAAGGATCATTTTCTGATCTTGTCTTTCTATCGGGTGTCTCCCCAGAGACTCTTGTTTTTTCTTATATTCCCTAGTTGTGTGGCACTAAGTTGTAAATAATGAAAGAAATTTCTCATAAATTTTGTTATGTCGCATCTTTCTTTCTTCCTTTATTTATTATTATTTTTTTACGATTCAGATATCCGGCTCTTATGATCTGATTAATCCTGAAAGTGATTGATCCAGTCTTACAAAAGTTTTCCACCGACTATCAGAATAAAGCAGGAAGCGTTGATGGAGACGGTTCGATGTTATAAGTTTGTTAAACTCTCTAGGTGCAATGTATTTGGGTGAGATTTGAATCCATGGTCCTCTCATCTTTTACCATTGCTGCATATAGCCCCAGGGCAATGTTGCATGTTCATGCTCCTCCAGATATTTATCATAAGTTTTTCAAACTTCCTAGATTTAATAGAGGTGAGATTTGAACCCATGGCCGTCTCATCTTTTACCATGAAGCATAGCCCCTGGGCAATGTAACATGTGTATGCTCGTTCAGACAGGGGCATTCAATTTCTACCTACCACTTTATATTTGTAATAGCATGTCATGGCTGTTTGCACCTGAGGATCTGCTTGTGTGAAAATCTGATTGCTACCAAGTAAATGAACTGACATTCCAGGCGTCTTTCAAAGATGGGTTATCATTGCAAGCCATGGTGTATAGTACTAACACAACGATCATTCAATGAATACGAAGCCTATGAAATTTGGGCTTGTCTGTATCGGTTTCCATGCCCATTCCATAGCCGTCCTTGAATTGAAATATGATCTAATTCTATACTCTAGGATCCTGTTGTTTTATTCAAATTTGTCCTAATGCTAGGATTTATTAAACTATTATGTTAATACTATATTATTTTTCAAAAGGGACGCATTACAGGGTTTGACTGTAATGTTTCGGTAAAGATCGTTATATTTTTGGAACTCCGGTGTAGTGTTAAATATGCAATAGTTCACGTTGTAGGATACAGTTGTCCATGAGAACTTAGGTATAGTATTAAATAGGAAAGAGTTCTTACACCATATGTCAGATATGAAAAAAATATTATAGAAAAACTAATAGTCTAAGATTTAAAATATGGAACATAGGAATCCTCACTAGTAAATCAATGGGAGTAGGGGATACGATGATTAAGAGAAAAATTATTATTTTGTGTGAACAACAGATAAAATGGATAGGTAAGAAGGCAAAGATTATAAGAACTCGAATTTTAAGTTATGGTACACAGGAAAAAATAAAACAAGAAAGAGAGTGGTATTGTTGTAGATAGTTCGTTAAATGATGAAATTGTAGGAGTAGTTAGAAAAGAGGATTAAAATTATAGCTCTTATCATAATAGTGACGAAAGAAACTATTAACATAATTATTGTATATATACCACAAGTAAGATTAAATGAATTTACCAAATTAAGGTTTTGGGATGACTTAGATGAAGTATTACAAAATATTCCGTCAAATGAAATGATTTCAATAAAATGTGATCTAAATGAGCACGTCAGAATGAAAAATGAGGAATATGAGAAGATATATAGGGTTATAGATTTGGAGTGAGAAATGAAAAATGAAAAATTATATTAGATTTTGCGATAACATATGACCTTATATTAGTTAATACATTTTTTTAAAAAAAGAAAAGAGCACATAGTCACGTTCAAAAGTGGAATAGTAAATCTTGAATTGACTTTCTTATAGTTAGGAAGAGGGATAGAAAGATTTGTAAAGATTGCAAAGTCGTCCCTAGAGAAAGCTTAACTACCCAACATAGGTTAAGAGTGTTGGATATATGCCTCAAACATAATATCGATAGAAAGAAAATATATACGATTTCTAAAATTAAATAATGGAAGTTAAAAGATGGAAAACAAAATATATTTAAGGAGAAGGTGAGAGTAAAAACATTAAGTGAAATATATGGCAACTCTAATACAACATGGGATAAGATGATATTAAAGTTGAAAATATTAGTTAAGAGTGTACTCGGTGAGTCTAAGGGACATGCACTACTAAGTAAGGAATCTTGGTGATTGAATGAGAAAGTACAAGAGAAGGTGAAGAAAAAAACGGAACAACTTATATACTTGTAAAGTAGGAAAACTTAAAAAAAATATACAATAACTAAGAAAGTAGTGAATGAAGCAAAGATTTAAAATTTTCAACGATTATATCAAAAATTGGATACAAAAGAAGGGGAAAAGGACGTTTATATATAGCTAAAGTAAAAGAAAGAAAAACAAGAGATCTTATCCAAATAAAATGTATTAAGGATGAATACAATAGGATACTAGTAAATTGTGAAGAAATAAAAGAGCGGTGGAAGAAGTATTTTCATGAACTTTTCAATGAAAGTTTAGGTGACCAACTTAACTTAGGTAATTTAAGTAGATCAAATGAGTATAGAAATTCAAATTTTTATCATAGAATTCAAACTTCAGATGTAGAACAAGCTTTAAATGAGATGCACAATTGAAAAGTCGTTGAACCAGATGATATTCTAATAGAAGTCTGGAAATACCTAGGGAAATAAGGTACTGAATGACTTATAAAATTATTTAACATGATATTGAAAATGAAAAAAAAAGTCTGATTAATAAAAGATAAGTACTCTAGTTCCTTAAATAAGAACTAGGAAAGAGACATGGTGATCAAAAATTAATTTGGATTTATGTTTGGAAGTCTACAATAGAAGCTATACATCTTCTTAAACAACTAATTGAAAAATATCGGGAGTAAAAAATAAGATCTACACATTGTATTCATTGATTTAGAAAAGATTGAACTCTAAAAAAGAGAGGTGTTAGTGTAAACATATATTAAACTAATTAAAGATGTGTATGAGAATGTAATGACCACAGTAAAGACTTCAGGCTGAGTAACTAAAACATTTCTAATAGAGATATGGTTATATCAATGATCAGCTCTAAGTCCTTATCTTTTTATACTAATTATGGACGAACTCACTACACACATTTAAGACACAGTATCATAGTGTATATTATTTGCAGATAATATTATTTTGGTAGATGAAACATGTGAAGAAGTAACTGCTAAATTAGAATCGTGGCGGAAAATACTAGAAGGGAATGATTTTAGGATTATTAGACAGAATATATGAAATTTAAGTTTAGCAATATTAGACATAATAAAACAATTGTTAATATAGGAGATGACGAGTTACCTAAAACTAAGAGCTTTAAATGTTTAGGATCATTTTTCTAAAACGATAGAGGGATTGAGAGAGATGTTTTACATAGAATACAAGCAGAATGTTTGAAATGAAAGAGACGTCGAGTGTTTTATGTGATTGTAAACTTGCTATGTTATATGGAGCTTAATGTCGAAGATGAGAATTAGAGATGAGAATGTTAATATGAATGTGTAGACATTAGATGATGAATATAATAAAAAATTAGAACATTAGAGAGGAAGTCGGAATTGCATCTATTGAAGAAAAACTCCAAAAGACACATTTAACATGGTACCAGCATATTCCAGTCAGATGATG